>JAQQSO010004260.1:0-12936 GCA_028658305.1 Pachyuromys duprasi | reverse complement strand
GGACTTGGAGGTGGCGGGGAGGAGGGAGATGAGGGAGGGAGTGGGAGGGTAGGAGGGAAGGAGGGAGGGGGCTAAGCCTGGGATTCAAAGTACCTAACCTGTGATTGAGATAAAAATAAATAAATTTAAAAAAAAAGAAAAACATCAACTTGGTTGTTATTTTGTTTGGTTATTTATTGGCATACACTGTTACATGCACACACATACACAACATTTGCTTATTTTCAATGGCAAAATAAGCACATTTTACAAAATTTTTAAATGAAAGTAAACCTTTACTATTTTATAAATCCTTGTGTGGGTTGTATATACTTAATTTTAACACTCTACAGTATCATTAATTGTTGTGATATGAACTACCTGTGACTTCTAGTTATCCTAAAAATGGATCTTCTTTTGACTTGTTTCTGGGGCTCCTGAAGACAATTCAAATACTTGAAGATAAATTCCTAATTCATTCAACTTGACATAATTCCCTGTTATAGATTTTGCAGTAATAATAATAATAACAATTTGTTGGCACTATTTTATGTTTAACCACTTTTATTCCTGTTTCCAGATTTCATTTAGTTCCATTTAATACCTAAAATGTCTCAGCAAATATTTTTCACCTGTAAAACTTAATAGTTGGAATATGGGGCTATAGGGTGATCATTATCCATTACATTCCACTTTATTGATAATGTAAAACTTATATATTCATTAAATGTCTTCCTTTGCTTCAACATTTAAGTTTTAATTTAATGAATAATAACAATTTTCAAAGAAAACCAACATTGAGATAATTTCATCAATTACAACCAAGGTCTTTCTATTAATGTCAGTGACTCTGGAAATTGAGGAAGTAGGCTGATCTGAGGACAATGGGATTTTTTAAATTTTTATTTATTTATTAAAATTTATTTACTTTGTTTTTTCTTGCTTTTAAATTTTATTAATAAATGTTATTCTTTAAGATTTTTATACATTTACATAATGTACTGTGTTTACTCTGCCCCATGTCCTCTTTTTTTATTTAAATGTTTTATTTGGAGAAAATGTATTTACTATTGGATACCGTATTTACATCATTCCCATTGTCTCTTACAACTCCTTTTGTGTTTTACTGCAATTTATTTCAATTTCAGGATCTTCTTCTTTACCTATTGTTTTAAACACACAGATACATAAATACATGCATGCGTGCACACACACACCTTGGTTAAATATATTTAATATTTTTCATATGTATATGTGATTAGGGCAGGCCACTTGATACTAGTCTCTGAAGGAAACTGATTCTCTCTCTCTCTCTCTCTCTCTGTCTGTCTGTCTGTCTGTCTCTGTAACCATTGGTTGTCTGTAGGTCTTTTTCCCACATTCATATTGGCATGTCAACTAGTGATACCATTATGCATATTTTATTTAGACTACTGTGTTGCTGAGATGGATGCAGCTTCCCTGACACATCTAAAATACCCTACCCAGCAGCAGGCATCCTGGACTTTTGGCTCTTTTCATATTTTGCCCTCTCATTGACAATTTTCACACACCATCTTTTAATGCCTTCCCGTTCCTACCACCCTGTGTTCTTCACAAATCTCTTTCCCATATTCATTGTTTTTTTTTTTCATTTGTTTAGTATGCCACGGGGTTTAACTAGGGTCATTTGTGTGGCTCTGACTCAATTCAATGACACACTCCTCCTCCCCAAGACATTCTTAGTTGCCAATAGATAAGCAGTAAATTGTAAGGGCCAGTGAGCCCCTGCCCTCACTGACGGTTAGAAAGCACAGCAGCCTTGAGTTCACAATTGCTGTGCTCACGTCATACATAGAATATGGAATTTCACAGGGCTTATGACTTCTCTTTAACTAAATTGCTTTACTGATGACATTTAAGGTTTCCAGAGCTCACGCATACTTTCTTGTTAGTTGAATAGTAGATGCATTTGACAGCTGCAAGGTCAAGGGCTATATGGTTGTATGAATTGTGCATATGACTTAGAGCAATGGTTTCCAAACTCCGGATGCTGTGACTCTTTAGTACAGTTCCTTATGTTATGGTGATCCCCAACCATAAAATTATTTTTGCTTCTGCTTCGTTACTGTAACTTTGCTATTCTTATGAGTATTAATGTAAATATGTTATATGCCATATATTTTATATACAACTGTTGTGAAGAGATTGTTTGACCCCCTGGAAGGGTCGAGACAAAGAGGTTGAGAACTACTGCTTTAGATCTTTCTTTTTTAAATTATTTTATTTTTACTAATTACAATTTATTTACTTTGTATCCCTCCTGTACCTCCCTCCCTCCTCCCCTCCCAATACCATCATCCCTCTTCCCCGCCTGTGTCCCTCTCCCAGTCCACTGAAAAGGGAGGTCCTCCTCCCCTTCCCTCTGATCCTAGTCTATCATGTCTCATCAGGAGTGGATGCATTTTCTTCCTCTGTGGCCTGGTAAGGCTGCTCCCCCCCTCAGAGAGAGGTGATCAAAGAGCAAACCAATCAGTTCATGTCAGAGGCAGTCTTTGTCCCTATTACTATGGAGGACACTTAGATACTGAACTGCCATAGGCTACCTCTCTGCAGGGGTTCCAGGCCATTTCCAGGAATGGTCCTTCGCTGGAGTATCAGTTTCAGAAAAGACCCCTGTGCCCAGACTTTTAGGATAGTGGGACATAGTAAGACCTGGAGAGGACAGGCGCTCCAAAAGAACACATCTTTCTTTTTTTAAAATGTAATTTTTAAATATTAAATATAATTTTTAAATTTATTTTTTTATTTATTACAATTTATTTACATTGTAGCCCAGCTGTAGCCCCCTCCTTCATTCCCTCGCAATCCTGCCCTCCTCCCATGCCCTTCCCCCAGTCCACTGATAAGGTAGGACCTTTTCCAATTTTATCTGAACCTAGCCTATCAGATTTCATCAGGACTGGCTGTATCATATTACTCTCTGGCCTGGCAAGGCTGTACCCCCCAGTGGGAGGTGATCAAAGAGCCAGTCACTGAGTGCATGTCAAAGACAAGCCCTGTACCCATTATTAGGGACCCACTTGGAAACTGAGCGGCTTATGGACTTCCTTTGAACAGGCGGTCTAGGTCCTCTCCTTGCATGGTCCTTGGTTGGAGTATTGGTATCTGAAGACCCCCCCGGCCCCAGATTTTTGGCTCTGTTGTTCTCCTTATGGAGTTCCTATCCTGTCTAGGTCTTTTTGGATATTAGCCATATAATATAGGGTAAACATACTAAAATCTATAGTACTAAAGAAGCTAAAAATCAAGGAGCACCCTAGGGAAGATGTTTAATCCTCATTCAAAAGAGCAAACAGAATAGACATCAGAAGAAGTATAAGATAAGGAACAGGACAGGAGCCTTCCACAGAGGACCTCTGAAAGACTGTACCCAATGGGGTATCAAAGGAGATACTGAGACTCATAGCCTAACTTTGGGCAGAGTGCCAGAATTCTTATGAAAGATGAGGGAGATAGAAAGACAATGGGATTTTAAAGCATTCACTGTGAAAGCAACAAAACACATAAAAGGGCAGCTATGAGAGCAGCACATGTTTGTGACAATATTGAATGTCACTATTATTATTTCAGCAGCCTTAAGAGCTCTAAGGTATTAGACTCCAAAGATTTTTGTTACAAAGACCTAGCAATTCCCGGACTTTCATAAGTCATTTGCTATATAATATACACTGTTAGTATAGCAACTCTTAAGTGGCATTCACAAGAGTTGATGTACACTTTGAGTTATAGGCACAATATATAATTCTGTTTAATTAGCTAAATTTGTAAGTATAATGGAAAAATTAGAAATAAACTTAGTTGCATAAACTTAGTATATATATATATATATATCAACATTCAAATGCAAAACCAAGTTAGATAAATTAGTTGTCCTTTGTATTGTATTGCTGGGAGACTAGTATGAGGACCCATCACACATCCCAAAATGCAGGGATGCAAGTCCCATCTATAAATGACATAGTTGCATGTAACCTAATCACTGATTATATGCAATATTGACAATGGAAAGTTTTCTATTCATCATTGCACTTTTTTTAGTCTTTTTATTATTAATTTTTATTTTATATTAATCACAGGTTATGTACTTTGTATCCCAGCCATAGCCCCTTCACGCATTACCTCCCTATTCCCCCATCCCTCCCTCATCTCCTCCCTGCTCCTTTCTAAGTCCACTGATAGGGGAGGACCTCCTCCCCTTCCATCTAACTCCAGCTTATCAGGTCTTTTCAGGATTGGCTGCAATGCCCTCTTCTGTGGCCTATCAAGGCTGCTCTTCCCTCAGGAGGTGGGGGGTTCAAATAGCCGGCCATTGAGTTCATGTGCGAAATAGTCCATGTTTCCCTTACTAGGGTACCCACTTGGATATTGAGCTACCATTTGCTACATTCAAGCAGAGGCTCTAGGTTATATCCACACATGGTCCTTGGTTGGAGAAACAGTCTCACAAAAGACCCCTGTGTCCTGATATATTCGGTCCTTGCAGAGCACCTGTCCTCTTCAGGTCATACTATCTCCCCCCTCTGTCATATGATTCCCTGCACTCTGCCAAAGGGTTGGTTATATGTCTTAATATTTGCTTTGATACACTGCTAGGTAGAGTCTTTCTGAGGCCCTCTGTGGTAGGCTCTTGTCCTGCTGCTTGTTTTCTCCTACATCCAATGCCCATTCCATTTGTCTTTCTAAGTGAGGATTAATCCTCTTACCCCAGGTCCTCTTTCTTGTTTATCTTCTTTAAACATATTTTCCATCAGATGTTAGTAGAATTCAAACGTGGAACCCAGAGATACATAGGGTTGTCTGTACCCAATATATAAGGCTATATACAAATATGTATTTTGTGACTTTAAAAAGATTGTTGACTTTTAAAAACACCTGGGTTTGTTGTTGTTTTTGCTCAACTAAATTGAATGAGTCAGTACTTATAGACATTCTGTTGCAGAGTTTTAGCAATTATTTTATCATGGTAGGAGTGTTAAAGGAAATAGGAAAGAGTTTATTCTGCAGTCATTCTGAGTAATCATAGCCTAGGAATGCAGATTTATTTTAACTAGATTGCATGTTCCAATACAGAAGCAGTCTCATGAAGTTTGATAATTTTCTAGAACAAAAGAAATCATAACTAAGGGCGGGTTTAAAATATGTCAGTGAGTACATCAGAGGGGCAGGTATAGAGAAATGGAAGAGGCTTTTCTAAAGGCCTAGATTGCTATCTGAAGAAATACTGTTTTGGGGTTAGTAGAAACCAGTGATCTGCTAAGTTAATAGATTCCAAAAGGTTTTAGTTAATAAAGTGATAAGATGTTAGTTCCAATCTCTCCACCACATGCGAGGTTTAATCAGTCAGTATTTGCAGACACAGCTTCTTTCAAAAATTGTCATTCACAGGTGTCAAAAAGCAGTAGCTCTAAATATACCACATGGTACAGTAAGTATTTGTTAAGCATTCTTAGTGTTGCAGACAGAAAAAAAAGTAATACAACAAAAAAATCAAAGACAAAGATCAGAAATAATAAAACCAGACTAAGAAAATTATATTTAAATCACTATCTTGTATTTCTTGATGAGTATATTTCACGTAATTTATATTCTTTTTTAATATTAGTTACAGTTTATTAACTTTGTATTCCAGCTATATGCTGCTTCCTCATTCCCTCCCAATCCCACCCTCCCTTCCTCATCTTCTCCCTACCCCTTTCCAAGTCCACTGATGGGGGAGGACCTTCTTGCCTTTCATCTGGCCCTGGTTTATTAGGTATCTTAAGGCCTGACTGCACAGTCTTCCTCTGTGGCATAACAGGGTTGCTCCTCCCTCAAGTGGGAGGTGGAGGTCAAAGAACCAGCCATTGAGTTCATGTCAGAAATAGTCCCTGTTCCCCTTACTAGAGTACCCACTTAGATACTGAGCTACCATGGGCTACATCCGAGTAAGGGTTATAGCTTATATCCATACATGGTCCTTGGTTGGAGAAACAGTCTCACAAAAGACCCCTGTGCCCAGATATATTTGGTCCTTGTGGAGCTCTTTTTAGGTGATAAGGGAATGAAATAAATTGGTTCTAATTCCTAAGACTTATATGTCACGACATCCAGGGGTAGCACTTCCAAAGTTATGTAGCACAAGGTAGCTCAATATTCAAGTGGGTATACTAGTAAGGGGAACAGGGACTATTTCAAACATGAACACAATGGCTGGCTCTTCGACCCCCTTGCCCCCGAGGATGGCACAGCCTTGCTAGGCCACAGAAGAGGACATTGCAGCCAGTCCTGAAGAGACCTGATAAGCTAGAGTTAGAAGGAAGGGGAGGAGGACCTCCCCTATCAGTGGACTTGGAAAGGGACAGGGAAGAGATGAGGGAGGGATGGGAGGGATAGGGAGGGAATGCTGGAGAGGGCTGTGGCTGGGATACAAAGTACATAACCTGTGATTAATATAAAATAAAAATGTTAAAAAAAAGATTTTAAATGCTCCTGGTAGTAGAACACCATGAAAAACAGTGCAGTTATCAATGTATATATCTTTTATGCTCTTATCAATGATTTGACTTAAGAAAACGAACTAAAGGCAAACTATGTATATACAGTTTTGTGGTGATTTTTTTTTGACAGCAGAGCTACAAGATACTAATTTTCTCTTCATTTTTACAGTGGAGTCACAACTCTAGTTTATTATTATTTTTTTAAGTTCAGCAATATATGTGGCTGGAGAGATGGTTCAGGGTTTTGAGTGCTTGCTGCTCTTCCAGTGGACATGAGCTAGATTCATAGGGTAGCTATAACCATCTATAACTCTACCTCTTAAGAGTCTGATAGCCTCTCCTGACCTCTACAGGCACCCAAACACAGGTGGCATGCACACACACACACACACATATGCACACACAATTTTTAATTCAATTAAATTATTTTTAATTAATTATTTTTTCACTTTATATCCCAACTGTAGCCCCCTCACTCATCATCCCCTCCCAATCCTACCCTCCCTTCTTGTTCTCCTCCCATGTCTCTCCTCCAGTACACTGAGAGAAGAGGTGCAAGTCTTCATTAGCATAGTGGTTAGTATCCCTTCCTGCCACACACACACAATTTTTAAGTCATACCTGGGGCTATGTCAGTTGAAACTTTTAATGTTCTATCAAATGATTTTGGTATGCACAGAAATTACAATACATTGCTCCAACACATACCTTTGGAAGGCTAAAAATAAAATAAAAAACTTATGAAATTGTGTTCTTTTAATAACTTTGTTATTAAGAGAGTTAATTTTGATCTTAATGATAATTAAGTTTTATCTTAATAGCATTATTTCAACATTGTGTCCTAAATTGTAAGTGCATGTGTGAGTTATGAAATGTATTACCTTAAACAGTATGTAGAGAAACACATGTTATGAAAATTTTATGACTTTTATGAATTTAGGACAAGAAAACTTTTGAAACTTATCATAAATAAAAAAAAAGATTGTTAGAAAATCAATTAGGATGAATGCAATATAATAGTAATTTCTATCTGGGAGAAGGTTACTTTGTTTTTTTATATTAATCACAGGTTATGTACTTTGTATACTAGCTGTAGCCCCCTCTCGCATTCCCTCCCAATCCCCTCTATCCCTCCCTCAATTCCTCCCTGCCACTTTCCAAATAAACTGATAGGGGAGGACCTCCTCCCCTTCCATCCAATCCTAGCTTATCAGGTCTCTTCAGGACTGGCTGCAATGTCCTCTTCTGTGGCCTAGCCTTAATTAGTTGATGCCGGAATTAATAAATTCTATTGATTTTAAATGGGTTTTATTTACTGATATTGAAGCCTATTTATCTTTTCTCATATAAACATCTATCACTAATCAGGAAATGTTCTTTATAATGTCAAATAATTTTTTATCATATATTTAAGGAAAGCAACTGAATTTTTTGCCTTTATTTCTCTCACAGCACATAGAATGTAATAGATATTCGATAAATACATGTTGACAGAAACATGTTTTCCCTTCAATATTATAGCAACTATAGCAAACACCAATAGTAACTGTATGTAGGTATTGGGGAATATTTTTAATTTATATTCTATACTAATATAATTTCTTCCTTTTTGCTTCCATGCAGATCAGCTTTCTGTGAGCTTGTTAGTGTGTCATTGGGGCCTTTCTTTAAAGGAATCATTCATAATAAGCTTCCCTGAAATTTAATGAAAGTAGAAGTTTAGATACAGAATCAGTTCCTGTGATGCATTTACATATTGAATGAAAGTAAGCTATTGGACACAGTGACTAGATCACTGCTAATATTTTAGTGAATTACTTATATATCATTTATGCAGACATCAGTAAGATTAGCATCATGAATACAAGTTTTCAGAAACTGCAGTAAAGGAAATTATTTAGAATTTACTGTACAAAATGTATTTAGAGTTTCCCTTCCATCCTTGTTCCTTTCTACTGCATACCTTTAAAGTCCTGAATAATTGACATGATTTTCCTATACACCATTAAACCTACTCATTAGATATGGTTGCTCAGGGGAAACCAGGAATAAGTCAGGGCTTAGTAGTATAATTTAGCCAAGTTTGCATATTTACGTGCCTTATAAACTAAAGATTATTTACATTAAAATGGATGAGGAACAACAAATGGAGCATTTTATAATGTTTTTATTAATTCTTTGAGAATTTTATACAGCAAAATTTTTATCATATACATCTCCATCTCCAACTACATACAAAGTGTCTTGTTTTGGCTGCTTCTCTCATTAAACCCATCAAGCACAGTTTGTGTTGGCTTACTACTCTTGGTTATGGGGCCTGCCGTGGAGTCTGGTCAGTATACCAGGGCTTATACCAGTTTCATTGAAGTCATTCACCAACTTTGGCACAATATTTTCACCTGACATTCTTCATTTATCCCTTAACCTTGAAGAAACAGATGTGATATAGAAATCTCATTTTGGGTTGAACACTCTAGTGACAATAATTATTTTCATGCTGACAAATATGGGTCTCTGTATTAATTGCTATCTACTGCAAAGTAGAAATTTCTTTGGTGATGAATGAGAGATACACCAATCTATGAACATAGCAATAAGTCACTCAGAGTCCTTTCAAAGCTATATTCATTTTGCAGAATAAAAATAATAGTCCTTGTGAATAGTGTCAGATACAGGCTGCTCCTCATGGAACAGGCCTTATTAAGTCCAATCAAAAACAAATTTTTATTCCAGTAGTCTTTATAGATCACTATGAAAGCTAGCTAGCAAGAATGAAGCTTCCACTTGAAAACAGCTACATTTCTCCATGTGCTATGACTCTAGTATGTAATTTCTTCACCAGTAGGGTTGCACTGTCAAGTCCTGGATAATAACCAAGAATATTGGTTATTCTCTTTAATTTTTGGTGCATCTGTCAGAACACACTGGTCAACAACACAAAAAGGTAACCATTCCAAGTACCAGTGATCATATTTGCTGGATTATTAGGTTTAGTTAGGATATTGTTCTCTTTTTATAAGGTAACTCCATTAAACTTTTTATATGTGTATGTTTATTTGTATATGTATCTGAATCTAAATGTAGGTGTATATGTAATTTAAGGGAGTTTCTACACTAATGGATTTCTATGTGACTTTTTAAAAATGCATTTGCCATTATTTATTCCTCCTTACATTTATTTTTTAAGCTGCCTTTCCATCACAGCCCCAATTTTATCCTTCTTGCTCTATTTTTTTCCTTTCAAAAGGTAGGTATTTTTGAACAATTCCTATACAGCAGTAAAGTACTAATTATGAGTACCTAAATATGAGTACACCTGAAAGGTATTTCACTGTAGTTTTTATTTTCTGCCATGTTTTCTTTTGTACCCTGTTTCTTTTGTGTAATCTGAAATGTGATGTTGCAAAAACAGAAATCTGACTTTGTGTTTCCTTCAGTGCGTTATTTCTTTTGACTTTCAGAATCATAGAAGAAAATGATTGGCCCTGGCCATATCTGCTTTTTTGTGGCATTTCTACCCTCAATACTGACCCTATGAGACATTCACTTCTGGGATCTCTATTCAAATTTTATTGCTTAGTGACTTCCAAGAATTTTTATTCACTCCTGCTCATTCTTGTATAACATCTATGTTTTCCCAGTTGTGGAATAGATAAATATAACTATCTGTTGAAACCACAGAAACTACTTTTTCAGATGAAAGACATTTTTAAAAAGTGAACCCTTTAAGGGCCTGTGATATATATCTTAGGTAACATTTGATAATGAAACACAAAAGGAGCCTTACCGAAGTCCTTGGACTTTTGAGAAGCAATGAACTTATTACAAACTTCTTCATATTGCATGCCTATTATTTTTCTTGTTCCAGTATCTTTCATATTTAAAATATATAATATATATATATTTTCCTAATGAAGTGACAAGCAAAAGTCACATAAACCTGTGTTACTATTTATATAAAAACGTCGTGCACACAACAATCTTAAATCCAGTGAGGTTTATTGGATGGAGATGGAGAGAGAGAGAGGGAAGCAGAGAAAGAAAAACATGGTGGGGTAAGGGGCACCCTGACAGAGAGAGGGGAGAGAGCAGGAGAAGGGGAGAGATCAAGAGCAAGAGAGTAGTGGGGAGGGGTGAAGTGGCTGACAGGTCTCTATGTACCGGACCAGATGATGCCATAAGACACAGGTACTGACATAGGTCTTTGTCAGGGCCCTAAATGTCCCTAAGGAAGACCAGTTGAATTGCCTACATAACATAACAGACTGTGCTTAAAGAATCCTGGAAGTAATTGTCATCAGAGAGGTTCCAACCAACAACTAATGGAAACAGATTCAGAGGCCCACAGCTAAACATTAGGTGGACTTCAGAGAATCCTGATGAAGAGGGAGAGGAAAACTTGTTGGAGCCAGATGGGTCAAGGACATCACAAGAAAACCTACAGAGTCAAATAATCCTGAAGTCATGGTGGCTCACCAAGACTGAAAAATTGGGGAGCCTACATGGGTATAACCTAGGTTCTCTGTATAATGTTATAGTTGTGTTGATTTGTGGAGAGCTGCTTGGGCGTGCTCAGGCAAAACGCCATTACGAGATGGCGCCCACATCTGGCTCTGACCCTGGAAAATAAGTAATACTATGCATGCGCAAGGGCAAAAGCACGCCAAGTCTTGGCCCAGCCCGGGGCGTCTTAGGAGGTAATGAGCAAGCAGCCAATCAGAAGTGAAACACCGCTCTAGGGTATATATAAGCAACACCTTTTCAGGGCTCGGGGTCTTCCTCTTTCCATCACAATAAACGCTTGCTGCAGAAGGATCCTGGTGTCCGCGTGCATTCTTGCTGGCGAGAGGATTGCACGGCTCACAGCTGGTGCCGAAACCCGGGAACCCACCATTGCCGGCGCCGAGGAGACCCCCCTTTCCACAGGGAGGATTCAGAACTGCAGGACAAAGGTAAGCTCTGAGAGGCATGTTTAGTCTTGATTTGTCTCATCTCCCTCCCCAGTTGGCTGGAGCTCTTGAAGCTTTCGCTATTGTGCTGGCAGCGCTCATTCTCTTCCTTTTGGTTTCATTTTGCTTCCACAAATATTCGTGCTAGAAAGCTTGCTACCATTGGGCATGGTTATAGGGATATAGATAAGCCGCAGTGCCCCATGCTGTGTGTCAGTTTCTCTCGTAGATAAGAGAGCAGCATGGGGGCTTCATATTCGGTGATCATGGCGCTTCAGTCGCTCTTGCAGCAGCATGAGTTAAAGATTTCTACAAAAACGTTGGAGGGGTTTGTAAAGGAGATCGATCACGTGGCCCCCTGGTATGTGTGTTCGGGGTCGCTTATGCTCGCCTCCTGGGATAAATTGGAGGGCGATTTGACGAGAGAACAACAAGACGGGAAATTAAAGCCTGGAACCAGACCATTGTGGAAGCTAGTGAGGTCATGCCTGCAGGACGAGAAATGCTGCTGGACTGTAGCGGCAGGCCAGGGAGTGTTAGAAGAGTTGCAAGACACCATGTCAGAAACAGAGCAGGATTAAAGGTTAGGAGCTCATAAAGAAAAAAGGAAAGGTATACCTAAAAAAAAGCCCCTTCCGTGGACGCCTGGTCCACAGAAGCGAGAGATAAGGGAAAGGACGCCCTGGGAGAAGAGTATGAGGAAGGAAAAAAGGCCCCCCAAAAGAAGCCTCTTTATCTGATAAAGGAACTGGAGGCTTTAGGACTTGATAGCTCTGAATCGGAGGAGCTAAGTCCCTCTGGCGTTTGAGGCTGCAGATGGAGGTCGCGTTCATGCACTGGTAGAATATCTCCTTATTAAGGAACTTGCTGAATCAGTTAATAAATATGGAGTAGATGCCAATTTTACAATTATGCAGCTTGAGAGACTCGCCAATATGGCGATGACTCCAAATGATTGGCAAAATACATTAAAAGCTGCTCTCCCTAATATGGGACAGTACATGGAATGGAAAGCCTTGTGGCATGATGCCTCTCAAATACAGGCAAGGGCCAACGCCAATGCAGAAGAAAATCAACAACAATGGACTTTTGATTTGTTAACAGGGCAAGGACAATTTGTCAATAATCAAACAAACTACGATTGGGAAGCATATGGCCAGATCTCCACTGCCGCTATTAAAGCGTGGAAAGCCCTCTCAAAAAAGGGTGAGGCCGGGGGACACCTAACAAAAATAATACAAGGCCCCCAGGAACCTTTCTCAGAATTTGTGGCTAGGATGATAGAAGCAGCAGGCAGGATTTTTGGAGACCCAGAGCGAGTTAAACCAATGATAGAACAACTGGTGTATGAAAATGCCTCACCAGAATGTAAGGCAGTCATTACCCCTAGAAGAAGTAAAGGGCTGACAGACTGGATAAAGGTTTGTCGAGGACTTGGAGGCCCGCTTACTAATGCCGGCCTTGCAGCAGCTATCTTACAGAGCAAAAAC
>JAQQSO010004259.1:0-12936 GCA_028658305.1 Pachyuromys duprasi | reverse complement strand
TCCTATGACATCAGTTCACAGGTCAGGTTAAATCATCATCACATAAGTTACTGTATCTAAGTGAAGTCCATATGATGGCTCACACTGATCTGAAAGTTCAGTGTGCTCTATAGTTCTACCTAAAATGAACCTAAAATGATTGGAATATATTTCCAATCCAATAGTTAAGTAAAGTGAACTAATTCTACTATTATATTAGTGTCTTATTATAAGCTTTAAAATTTGTATTAAACACACTTTATACAGTACTCTCAGAAAGCTTGTTCTGAAAATTATAAAGTAGCAGCAGTGTGTTACACTATATGTAAAAACATGTAATGTTGCATACTTGAGATTTTAATACATGAGTACTGAATGCATTTTAGAACAAAAAATTAAAAAAAAAAACCAAATAATTGTGGCTGCAGATGGGTAATCATGCAGGCAATTGAGCAGTTCTGGCTGCAATTGGATGCGTTCCACTTTTCCCTGAGTTGTAATTAACCAATTTGAGGCATAATTATTTTTACCTGTGTTTTTACACTCCTGCATTTTTTTCTTTTCCTTGCTTCACGAACATGTCACTATGTGTACTATTTTTATTTAGATGGCCTCTGATTTTTTTTTAAGTACAGAGCGTTTCCATTTAAGAAAGTCTCTTAATGTTTAGTTACTTCTCACTTGAAGTGGAAGCACTCAGCTCAACATGGCTCTTAGTATACATACTCAGTGTCTTTTCATGGCATTTCAAATAATTAAAATTAAAAAAGCTTCTTGGAACTCCCAGACCATTCTTCCTTGTAGCGCCTCTACTTTTCAATGGTATGTTCTTTCTTTTTAAATTGTAATTGGTGTTTTCATACAATATTTTCTTTTTTAAATAAAAGAACCAATGAAAAGAAAAACACATTTGCAGCAGAGACAGAAATATCATAAAAATACAAAATTAGAGACTATACCACAGAAGCAAAAGACTTGCAAGTTTTTCTAAAAAGCCCAGACAAAGCATTATAAGACCAAAACAAACAAACAAACCCCCCTAACAATGCCATTGCGTTCACCATTTTATATTAGCCATTAACTGATGGGCATGGAACCTGCCTGCCCCTAAGTTTGGTTTACATACCCAATGAGATTCTGTTACAGAAAAATAATCTGTTTTTTGCAGGGAGTTATCAATTGGAGATAGCTTCTGGATTAAGGGTAGGGGATGTGTCTATTCCTCTCAGAGCAAGGATCTGGTAAAGTTCATTCATGTCCTGTGCACACTGCCTCAGTTGGTCTTTGTGAGTCTATATGTGCATCAGTCATGTTGTGTCTAGAATACCTTGTCTCCATGCTGTCTTTCATCACCTCTGGCTCTTAAAATTCTTTTGCCTTCTCTTCTCCAGAGTTCCCTGAATTTTGAAGAAAAGTAATTGATGGTGGCATCCCATTTTGGATTGAATATTTCTTGGTCTCTCAACTCTCTTCACTTTGTCCAGCTGCTAGTCTCTGTTTCTATTCCCATCTACTGTGGGATAAAGCTTCTCTGATGGTGGCTAATCAAGACACTGATACATAAATATAGCAGAATATCATTTTATTTATATGTTCCTTCATCAAAAGTGTAGTGTTTGGTTTTCTACTAGGTACATTGCTTATCTAGTCTCTGGTTCTACACCACTCAAGCAGTGTTGGGCATGAATTCCATGTCATGGAGTAGGGTTTAAATCAATCAGGTATTTATTGGCTACTCCCACTACTTTGTGCCACAATTCGACCAGCATATCTTGCAGGCATCTTACCATTTGTAGCTTTTAGGGTTTTGAGCTAAGTTGGTGTTTATCTTTCTTCTCTGACATATGCAGAATACCTTACAGTACTGAAAACAGTAATCTGTAGAGAGTAAGCGTATAGGTAGGCACTGCCTCACATTTTCAATATTCAATGAGTTATGTAGATATTATCTTTAACAATAAACTCTTACCATCATTTGTGAAGAACAACCAATACCCTGCCCTTGGTAACAGCCTGGGTTGTTTCCAAGGGACTACTGCTGGAATACAAAGTGAATTAATTGTAATAAATAAAAAAAATAAAAAGACATTAAAAGGTGATTCTGTCATATCTTAAAGAGAAAGAGTTGTAAGCTGAAATAAAACCTTCTCTCCATAAGTTGTTTTTGGTCATGGTGTTTCACCACAGCTGTAGAAACCATAAGACATTCTAATCTCAATCCTCTAGATAGGCTTGGTGTCATAAAAAATGGCATTATAAGAGAATAAGGAGGCACAATCCAACACAATGTGTTCATAGAATCACAGGTTAGGAAGATGGGGCTGTTAGCTAAGAAGTGGGTAGATGTTAAAAGTTGGATAAATCAAGAAAATTGCTTATCATAGAACATTCAGGAAATTTAACCCTGCCTATCTATCTTAAACTTTGGCTTTATGTCTGAAGAAAAGAATGCATTTATTTTTAACCATTTAAATTCTGGGTGGTTGCCAAGGTGTTTGGAGACACCAGCCTTCTCTGAGAAAATATCAGGGACACTACAGCAGGGGGTTCTGCTATGTAGAACCTATGTAGCCCTATGTAGCCCAACCTATGTAGCCCTACGTAGTTTTCCTCCATGATGGCTGAAGCTTGGTATGTTGCTTAATCTCCTCTTTGGCTGAAATAGTTTCATCTGCAATATGGCAATGATTTTTTTGTCATCAAAAAATTAGAGATATTTAAGTGTGATGATACAGTTCAAGTGTTTAGAGTTGAGCATAACACACGCAGAGATTCCAAAGTTCACAATGAGGGTTAAAATCAGTACAGAACAGCCCAGATATTTATATTATTTGAAGTGTTTTTAATCGAGCTGATACTAAGAAAAATAAACCTTGAAGAGTAAGATTAAGAGTCATGGCTGCTTCTGTTCTTTGTTACTCACTTGATGCTGATGGGAGACACTTGAGACCTGAGTCTATTCGGCAACAAGGACAATATTTTCTTTACTCCTGAAAAGTTAAACAAAATTTAATACTTGTCTTTCACCAACATAAAGAAATTCCTTCCAGCCCTAGTTCACACTACAATAAATATTGGGAGTCAAATGGGATCTTTTTCTTCATGAGAAAATGCAGATTATCAGTTTTAAGAAATATGTATATGGAATATATTTCATGATGGAAAATTAAACTTTGATCATTTTGATTCATCTTTTAATTTTGGAAAAAAACATTGGTGTTTGTTGCTACTTGATTTTCAGATGAGTCACTTCAAGTTGACAATGACCTGGAATTCATAAGCAATCCTTAGGGTCCAAAGATGCTTATGAGTGACATCAGAGCTCCTGAAGACTGAGGATTTCTTGTAAAACACATGCTGCCATTTGCCTCTTGTGAATCTTCTCTTAAAACTCATGATATTGATTGAAGTACTGACAAGTACAACAAAAAAGGAAAATTTATATGAAAAAATAAAAAGATTTTACCATCAGCATCATGGTAAAATCTGGGCATAGCTGCATATACCTATGGGTTCAGCTTTGGGGAGTAGAGAAAGGTAGATCCCAGGAACTTGCTTGCCAGCGAGCTTACCACAGATGGAAAGCTTCAGGTTCAGAGAGAGATTGTATCTTAAGAACTGTGGTGGACTCTTCTTGAGAACAGTAATCTGTGGAGACTAAGGGTATAGGTAGGCAATGCCTCAAATTTTCAATATTCAATGAGTTATGTAGATATTATCTTTAACAGGAAACTCTTACCATCATTTGTGAAGAACAACCAATGAATCCAACCAGTACTACATCGCTGAGGGAGCACCTGGAGCAACTTCTCCGGGGCAGTATCCCTGTAGAAAACGCATTCTCTCCCAGCAGCAGTCAGTTGCCAATATTTCCTTGTCTATGGTTGGGACTACAAGAGCCCCTCCCCTAGGCAGGCTACACTTTGGCTGACTTGATCTTTTCCAGACCTTGTGTGTGCACTTAACCACTATGACTTCATGTCTGATAAGCACTATTTCGCTGAAGATATCCACTACGTCTCCCTCTTACATTATGTCTGTTCTCTCTTCCGGGATGGTCGTGGGTAGGGTTGTGAGATAGCTGTCTAATTCAGAGCATTGGATGAGAGGAAAAGTAAGAGTAGATTTGATCAAAACTCATGATATACATGTATGAAGTTATCAACCAATTAAAAATAAATTTAAGAACTAAGGTGGAGAACAATAGAGGATAAATATCTAACATCTTCCTTTGACATGCTCATGAGTTATGTATTTCCTACTATTTACTTTCCCTATTGGAGTCTGAGGGAAACACTGATTATTATTGCTCTTAGTATAAAGATGTTGCACATAATGCAAGTATTTAATGTATGCTGTACATTCTGTAAACTTTACTACTACCAACATGCTTATTACATCTATTACCACAGTGCTGGGCTAACATACCCAGAAGTTGTTCTTCTCAACTTAACAGCTTCCTAGCTTCTCTACATCAGCTGTTGGCAATTCTTAGCTTCTAGGTATCTGGTAATTTTTTATTCTCCATATAAGTTGGATTATATAGGAAGTAGCTGTTACCTCTGACTTATTTTGTTTAGCATAATGTCATCCATGTATAACTATATTGTTGGAAATGATGGTATTTAATTTTCATAAAGGCTTCATATTGTTTGATTGTGTACTTTACTACATTATTATTCATTGACCTACTAATAAACTCTTGTATTGTGTCCATGTGTTGGCATTTTGTATGAAGTTACAAGTCAGAACAGGTGAAATATATTGGTAAAATATAGATTCATTTTCTATTTTACATATTGGAGTGAAGACATTTGAATTAGATGGCAGTGTTTTTTTTGGGGGGGGTGAGAACACAGGTCAGATTTTCTTTACATTCAAATGATTAGAGCATACTTTGCCAACTTTACTTTTTAAGAGTTGTCAAATCATTCCTAATGTGACTTTACATATATTTTTATAGATTTTAATAAGGACTAGGATTTATATGAATAGCAACAGGCCTATTAGCAACATCCATGATTCGATATGAAATTGGTCATGAAATGATTTGTTCGGATTTGGAAGAACTGTTTTATTGTCCTAAGCCATATAGCATAGATTATAAGTGGTTTATTATATAAAAGCTTTATTTCACCTCAGTTCTTTTCGACAGGACTGCATTTACCTCTTCCAAACATTCAGAAAACTGCAACAAAAAATGATGCTGTATATCATAGCAAGGCAAATTATATGTGAGTAAAAAAAGTCAGTAAAAACTTTCTTAATGCTAACATGATGTTAAATACAATATTTTGTACTTTTTTGCTTAAAATACAAACTTATTTATTTTAAATCAATAAAATAAAGTGAAAGTTTTCTAGTTAATTTTCATAAACTCTAAAATTATGATATAAACACTCAGCATTTAATGAGGATGTGTTATTCTGTTTTTGTAAAAGTATAAGAATGATAATGTATTTTCTGTTCATGTGGAGCTCACAGATATATTTTTACTGACAGGGACAGGAAATTGTCTTGTACTTGCTGTATGGAAACTGACGGGCACTCATAAAAAATGAAACCATTTAAGCATTTAGATGTACGAAATAACATTCATAATAACATCATATGTTGTAAAAATAAAATTTGCTAATAATGTTTATTGTTAAAAGCCTGTAATTACTACAGCTGTTTTACTTAAACTGCTACCAAAAAATAAAAGACCCAGATATCTGTTGCATTTAAATAAGCCTTGTTTCACTTGGGGCTGGGCAGATGTTACCCCTTAATCTACCTTGTTACTTCTCTGCTCTACATCCCCTGCCATTTGCTTTACTCATTTCTGCCTGGCCTACTTCCCATTCAACATCTCAATTTTTGGTAGTATAGCATGACTTAATAATTTTTTCAGTTAAAAAATTACTCCCTAGTAACACTCTGATTATTTATATATGTATTATGTATTTAAGTATTACACGCAACTCCTAGGATACAAAATTCTTTTAAAAATATGTTTATTATCTTTGAGAGTCTGTATTAATTTTGTGTTTTTTATGTTTTTAAGATTCATATGAGTATTGTAAAATATAAATTTATGCTTCAATTATAAAATCCACTATTGTTGGTTATGAATGAACTTGTTTTACGATTACTAGCTGTTATGATTAATTTTCAAAAAATTTTCTAATCTATTCTTCCAATTTTCTTCTAGTTTTTCATCTTGTTAGTGTCTGTATGGGACAAGGATAAAATAATAGAGCCGGAAATTTAAAATCACCAGTTGGTGTCTTAATATCTTCCATTTAGAGATGAAATTTAAAGCCAAAGAGAGATTCCTTTCTGTCTCACTACTTCTATAATGTCGAGTGTCTTCATTTAGACCTTGTCATATCTCTGCTCTACATCCCATGCCATTTCCTCAAATTATGAATTTTTATAATATAATGAAAGTTTCTTTCCTTGTTTACCTTAAATTTATAAGTAAAGGTACATTTCTTATATGTTACTTTTTTCAAATTAAAGTTTCTTTAATGAAGTTAACTTACTCCAAATATAACATGTAAAAATAAATGTGAATTTATTATAGTGAAAAAACAAAAGCAACTAGTCAATCATAAGAATAGCTTACTAAATATGAAATAAGTTCATCATATAACACATGAATGTATGTACTTGCACATACACATATTCACATGTGCATTTACAACTGTGACAGCATGGTCTTGCGCTTTGTATTTGATTAATTATCTTGCTCCCAGTGATCTGCTTGCTATCTCTATCACATACTCCAAATGTTGCTGTTGTGAGGCATGATAGTGACTCCTTCAAAGTGATTCTTTCCTGTACCCCTGAGGAATGAGCCCCGTTTTCTTGATCAATGAGTGTTCCTCGGATATTTTGACTGAACAAAAGAAAACAAAACACCTGCTGAAAGTTTCTCTTGCACTGTGGGAAGGACTGAACAGGCAGGCTGGTCAATCATTGTATTGAGTCTTTATTTCTTCTACAAGGATAAAGAGATGATCCCTGATGCTCAGGGCACTTACCGCTTAAACCCTCAAGCCACAGCTATTTCTTCCAACACAGAGTGACATAAGTGAAAGTGGGAAAAAAAGGCCTTCGTTTGAGAGTCTGTCTGGCCTATGCTTCTGAGAATTCATGGGAGGAAGAACTTCAAATATAAAGGCATTTACTGCTGTGCTTGCCTAAGCTGTTTTTAAAAGATTGCAGGATGTTTTAATCACATGCTGTATTAGTTAATTGATTTATACTTACCCATCAAAATATTATTTCTAAATATGAAAAAGTATTATGAAAAAAATCCAGAACTATTTTCTTCAAAGTGGGAGCTCATTTATTTGCCAAAAAATAAATTGAATTCTATCCTTGAAGGCACTGAATTCATTTGACATTAAATGCATTAGGTTTGAGTGGCAGCCAAATCTACCAGGATGTTTTCACTCATCTTTCCTGAATAACTGCTAAACACATGACCTACTATGCAATGCTGAGTAATAGGATGTATAAGAAGTTACTATAAAGCAAAACAACTTCAATATTTATTGTAAGTGTTTAGTGTATATGTGTGTGTATGTTTGTGTATGTATGTGTGTATGTGTGCACATGCATGTGTGAGTGCACAGTACTTCTGTGGAGTTCATAGACAACTTGTGTGTGTCAGTTCTCATTATACCATGTGGGTCCAAGAGATTGAACACAGGTTGTCAGACTTGGCAGTAAGTACCAAACACCAAGCACCATTATATGTTGAATAATCTTGTTGTCCCTATATATAATGTATGTGTATGAATACATGCTTGTTTCCATATCTCTCTCATATATATATATAAAATGTATGAACCATTTCTATTTTAGATTCTCTTTAACTTATGCGAAGTATGTGATTTTTAAAATTTTTTCATCATCATTATTATTTACAGTTTTTTCACTTTGTATCCAGTGTTAGCCCTCTCCCTCATCTTCTCCCAGTCCCACCCTTTCTCTCTATTCCTTCCCTATGTCTTTCTCCTAGTCCACTGATGGGGGAGTTCCTTCTCCCCTACTATCTGACCTAGCCTATCAGGCCTCATCAGGACTGTTGGGATCCTCTTTCTCTGTGGCCTAGTAAGGCCACCTCACAGGGGGAGGTGATCAAAGAGCCCTTAACTGAATACATACCAGTGACTACCCCTGCTCCCCTTACTGGGGAACTCACATGGAGACTGAGCTACCCATGGGCTACATCTGAGCAGGGGGTCTAGGTCCTCTCCATGCAATGTCCTTGGTTGATTCATCAGTCTCTGCAAGACCCCTGGGCCCAGATTATTTTGACTCTGTTGGTCTCCTTATGGAACTTTTGTCCCCTCCAGGTCTATCTGCTCCTTCTTCCATAAGATTCTCTACACTCTGCCTGAAGTTTGGCTTTGAGTCTCAGCATTTGCTTTGATACCCTGCTGGATAGAATCTTTCATAAGTCCTCTGTGGAAGGCTCTTGTCCTGATCCTTGTCTTCTCCTACTTCCAATGTCTATCCTATTTGCTCTTCTGAATGAGTATTGTCTATTCCCTAGGGTCCTCCTTGTTGTTTAGCTTCTTTAGGACTATATATTTTGGTATGTTTATCCTATATTATATGTCTAATATCCACTTATAAGTGAATATTTACCATGTTTCCTTTTCTGCTTTTGGGTCACCCCACTCAGTATGATCCATTTGCCTGCAAATTTCATGATTTCCTTGTTTTTAACAGCTGAGTGGTATCCTATTGTGTAAATGTTCCACAATTTATGTATCCATTACACAGTTGAGAGACATCTTGAACAAAAGTAAAGTCCAAGTGCATCAAAGACATCAACCTAAAACCAGGCACACTAAATCTGTTAGAAGAAAAAGTAGAGGAGAGCCTTAAACTCATTGGCACAGGAGACAACTTCCTGACAGAACACCAACAGTATAGGCTCTAAGATCAGCAATCAATAAATGGGATCTCATGAAACTAAAAAGCTCCCATAATACAAAGGACACTATAAACTGAACAAAACAACAGTCTACAGATTGGGAAAAAAACTTCACCAACCCTACATCTGACAGAAGGTTAATATCCAGAATATGTAAATAACTCAAGAAGTTAAAAACTAACAAACTAAGTAATCCAATTAAAAAAAATAGGGTACAAAGCTAAACTGATAATTCTCAACAGAATAATATTGAATGGTGGAGAAACACTTAAAGAAACGTTCAATGTCATCAAGAAATGCAAATCAAAATAACCCTGAGATTTCACCTTACACCAATCAGAATGGCTAAGATAAAAAAACTCAAGGGACAATACATGCTGGCAAGGTTGCGAAGAAAGGGGAACTCTCCTCCATTGCTGGTGGGAATTGTACAAATGCTTTGTAAATCAATATGGTGCTTTCTCAGAAAATTAGGAATTTTGCTACCTCAAGACGCAGCTATATCACCCCTGGGCATATATCTGAAATATGCTCCAACATACAACAAGGACATTTGTTGAACTAAGTTCATAGCAGCTTTATTCATAATAGCTACAATGTGTGCAGTGTGTGATTTTTAAAAGGCATTTTATCTTATATCATAAATGTTATCTAGGAATTGCATTATATAAGGAATATACTAAGCTAACATTAACAATCTGAAATCTTAGTGAACTCATTCACAGACTGTATCAAATCATTTCTGTATTCACTGAGAAAATCATGACCTGTGATAAGACCCATCTTTGCCCATGAACACATGAAAGAAAGGCATACATTTGTCTAAATTGTCAGAAAAACATGCAGTTCGGTGGTGCATATTTGTATAATATCTACTATCTTTGGAGGGTAAATTTGTGTCTCTTGGAATACACCGAACTGCAACATCTCAAAGACAAATAATTGATCCTTTGCAAGAAATAAAACAAATATGATCTGATGTGAAGTACAGAAACATACAGTGTGCACTGGGAAGACATGAAAATGTTGCAATAATACTGAGGTATGAACACCAAGCCCCACAGACTGAATACTACTGCATTCTTGTACTTCCACTGGTGGACAGCCATTGCCGGATTAGGTAGACCACAGTATGTATATCCCACATATGGTGTGTATGTATGTGTACATATGTATGTGTATATGTATATATATATATGTACATATATATGTGTGTGTGTGTGTGAAGGACATAAAGACTATATGCATTCTTGTACCTTCCACTGGTAGACAGCCATTGCTGGACTAGCTATACCACAGCCTATATATCCCACATGTGGTGTGTATGTATGTATGTAAATACATATATATCAGTATATATACATATTTTTGTGTGTGAGATAAAGAATATATGCATTCTTTATATTCTGTTTCTTTAGTAAACCCTGACTAATACAACTGAAAACATCTGCCAAAACCTGACGCCCTGAGTACCTGAGTCCTATACCAAGAGCCCACTTGTAAAAGGAGTCAACTGACTCTAACTAGTTGTCCTCTGACCTCCATAGATGCTCCATATCCAGTATGATATCATGTTTGCATCACACACACATAATACTAATAAAAATTTTTTTATTATAAAACATGTTGGGAGATCCAAGATGGCTGCCAGGAGAGGACACCTTGTCTGAGGAGTAGGACAGCAGAAACAACGCAGCGAACAGGAGCCTGAACTCTGGGACCTAAAACATCAGCATTTGTGATTGCCAGGTGACCGGAACTCCTACGGCAAGGAAATCAAGTGGGAAAATCCTAGGGACACCCAGTTATTCCCCAGAAAAATCTCCGGGTGACTGGCGGTGCACAGCTCTGATCTGAACGAGCAGCCGTGCTGGGCGCCCACAACTGCAATACCAGACTGGGTCTCACAGCCTTTGGGCCAGATGAAGGAGGAACCCAATACCATTTTGACTGACCTGCACACTGTGGATCCGCCAATAACCACCTCAGTCCCTGTGTGAGTCCACAGGCCAGTCTGAGAAAGACCCCAGTTCTGTCTCAACCAGTGGGCATACAGCAGGGGCACACCAATCATGTCAGCCGGATACCACCTCAGTCCCTGTGTGTGTGTGTGTGTGTGTGTGTGTACACAAACCAGACTGAGAGGTCCTAGGGGACCATTTTGACTGGCCTGCACACTGCGGGGCACTTCAACCAGCGGGCATTCAGCATTCAGCAGATACACACCAATTCTGTCCACCAGAAACAGATCAGACTGAGAGGGCCTAGGAGACAGTTTTAACCTCCCTGCATGCGTGGGTCCACCAGCGACCACCTCAGTCCATGTGTGTGTCCACTGGCTGGTCTGAGAAGGCCTTGGGCACCATTTCAGAAAGGCCTGCATACAGCAGATGCACACTGCTCTGCAACACCTGCATCCAATCCAGACCCACTGTGTGTGCCCCAAATATCATCTCAGACTGTGGTGCACAGCCCCTGGCCCTGAAGTGGGCACCAAGTCTCCAGTCCAGGGGAGAGCTCTTAGAAGCAAGCCCAGAGCAGAGCGCAGAACCCCCACCTGACATCTCAAAACAGGACACTCAGCATCTAGCACAGAGTGAGGAGCAAAACCTCCAGAACAGAAGGGTGACCAGCCTGCAGACTCACAGCTTCTGGCACAGAGCATGAAGCTGGGCACACAGAGCCCACAACAGAGTTCAACTGAGACATCAACACACACTAACAAACCACCAGAACTCCCTGATCTTATTGAAGAATACTCCTGACACAAGAGATTGACGTTCCAGTCTGAAATTCAGCCTTAAAGCACAAACAGCTAGTTGATTATATATAAACAAATGCCCAGAAATCAGCAAAAGAACTCACCCAACAAAAATCAGGACACCATGGCCCCACCGGAAACACCCATAAGCAGTGGAGATTTTAATTCAGCGGAGACACAGGAAAATTATCTTAAAGCTATGATTATGCAGATATTGGAGGAACAATAAGAGAGACAAAAAGAGGACATGAACAAGGCCATCAAAGAAATGGAGAAGAATTTAACTGCCCACATAGAGGAACAATTAAAGATAAACAGAGAGGAAACAACCAATATAGGAGACACAGTCAATCAGATGAAGGAAACGGTACAAAGCATGAAAATGGAATTAGAACCTATAAAGAAGACACAAAGGGAGAAAAACCTGGAATTGGAGAACTTAGAGAAAAGATCAGAACCACAAAGGTAAGCATAACCAATAGAATATAAGAGATAGAAGAGAGAAACTGGGTCGCTGAGGATACGCTGGCTGTAATGGAGTCCTCACTCAAGGAAAATTAAAAATCGGAAAAACCCAAGCACAAAACATCCAAGAAATTAAGGATGCCATCAAAAGACAAAACCTAAGAATAATTGGAATAGATGAAAAAGAAGACTCCAGGCTCCAAGGACCGGAAAATATTTCTAAGAAAATCATAGAAGAAAATTTTCCCAACTTAAAAAAAGAAATGTCCATCAACATATAAGAAGCCTACAGAACACCAAATAGACTAGACCAGAAAAGAAATACTTCTCATCATATCATAGTCAAAACACTAAACCTACAAAACAAAGAAAAAATATTAAAGGCAGCAAGGGAAAAGGGTCAAGAAACATATGAAGGTAGACCAATCAGAATCACACCAGACTTCTCATCAGAAACTATGAAAGCCAGAAGGGCTTGGGCAGAAGTCATGCAGTCTTTAAGGGAACACAGATGCCAACCAAGACTACTATACCCAGCAAAGCTTTCAATCAACATAGATGGAGAAAACATAGATGACAAAACAAAATTCATGCAATACCTACACAGCAACCCAGCCCTTCAGAAGGTACTAGAAGGAAAATTTCAGCCCAATGGAAACAACTACACCAAAGAAACCATAGGATACAGATAATTTCCCAATGACAACAGCAACAACAAAAAAGCAATAAATCACAATAAGACCACCAACTCCACAATAAAAGGAAATAACAGTCATTGGTCACTATTATCTAT
>JAQQSO010004258.1:0-12936 GCA_028658305.1 Pachyuromys duprasi | reverse complement strand
ACTTGGAGGGGGCGGGGAAGAAGGAGATGAGGGAGGGAGTGGGAGGGTGGGAGGGAATGGGGGAGGGGGCTACGCCTGGGATTCAAAGTACCCAACCTGTGATTGAGATAAAAATAAATAAATTAAAAAAAAAAGAAAACAAAAAAAAAGAGAAAAAAAATTAAAGCTAGTAAGAATTTCATAGGGAAGGGTCCAAAGGTGTTAAATTTAGTCTAAGGAAAATTAACAAGCTGACTTGAAATAAATAATTATCCTACCCAGAAAAAAAAATAAAAAAAATAAAAAATGAGGCAGAAATGTTGTAGCACATATTTGTATATCCAGCATTTGGATGTCTGAGTACAGAGCATCATTTCCTCTATGGTAACTTGGCCTGTTTAACAAGACACTGTCTCAACAAACCAAAATAAATGAAACAAGAAAAACATCAATTTGAATCAAACAGCTACGTTTTTTAAATACTGATTTTTTCATAACATATTTATTTAATTTGTCTGTAGCCTGATCACAACCCCCTCCCTCCTCTCTTCCTGCTCCTACCCCTGCATACTCTCTTACCCTCTTCATGGGTACTAACCCACCCTGGCACCTCAAGTTGCAGGAGGAATGGATGAATTCTCTCCCATTGAGACCAGTCAAGGAAGTCAGATAGGAGAATGGTATCCAAAGTCAGGCAAAAGAGTCAGGAACAGCTCTATGCTCATTTTTAGGGGACCTACATGATGATCAAGCTGCACATTTGACACATACATGTCGGGGTCTAGGTCTAGCCCTTGTATACTCTTTGGTTGGTGGTTCAGTCTCTGTGAGACCCCATGGACCCAGGTTAGTTTTCTCTGTAGGTCTTTTGTGGTGTCCTTGACCCCTCCATTTCCCTCTATCCTTCCTCCCAATCTTCACAAGACCCCCTGAGCTCCATGTATTGTTTGACCGTGGGACATATGTTGCCTTCAGCTGCTAGATGATGCTTTCCAGAATACATTTATGATAGACTCCTGTCTGCAAGCATAAAAAATATAATTAATAATGTCAGGGGTTAGTTTTCTCCCATGGGGTGGGTCTCAAGTTGGGCTAATCATTGTTTGGTCATTCCCTCAATCTCTGCTCCATCTTCAATCTTCATGTTAATTTTCTCTGAGTAGCATTAAACAGGAAAACTTCAATATCATGCAAAATAACCATCTCTTAAGTAGTAAATAAGGTGACATGGAGACCATCAAATACATAATGTGAGCGGGAGTGATAGAGATTATACATATCAATAGTTTAATTACTGAGAGAACAATTATGAATTACTTTCTAAAAGTTTATCTACTTGTTTAAAAATCAATGTGTCTGGAAACCAACAATGTGTATATATGTATGTGTGCACATATATATTACATATATAATATACTATATGTAATATTCATATACACATATGAATATTCATTGAGAGGTGGGAAAGATAGAGGAATGGTGCAGTGAGTGAGTAGTAGAGAGAGCCTGACCTGTAGAAATGTGTGAGAGAAAGCTGAGGTGGATGGGAGATTATGTTGATGAATAGGGCCTCTGTGAGTGTTATGCAACAACTTAGAGCTTGCACTCTAACTCAGCACCAAATGTCCTGCCCAGCTGCATAATCACCCTGGTTCTGAGTAACAACAGCAAGTCCAAGATGAAGAATGGTTCATTCTCTTGATAAGACCTCCTCAAAGGATCTTTATGTTCCTTGCTAGACCTGAGACCACTTTGGTATCTGTGGTCCATTTCCCCAGGCTTTGTTGTACCTTGAGTTTCTGTAGATATATCTGAAGTCCTATAACCACTAGTAGCCATGTTGATGTCCATGGCCTTAGCTACCACTGGGATACCATCTGAGGCCATGCTAATGTTGTGAGCCATGCTGCAGCTGAGAGCCGTATCTGGGTTCATAGTCCTACTGAAGCCAGGGTCTGCGTTGATGTCTGTGGCTTGGATGACCACTGAAGGGCACGTGGATGTCCATGGTCTGTGCTGTATGCAGAAGTTATGCTATGTTTATGGGTTGTGCTGCCTTCAAGGCCATGTTGATGTGAGTGCCTTGTCTGCCACTGGAGGCCGTGTTGATGTTCTTGGTCTGTGCTGCTTCCAAGGGCTATGATGGTGACTATGGCCCATTAGGCAGCAGAACACTGAGTTGTTATTTCTCTCCTGTCTGTACTGTCATTGTAGACATGCTGAGGTCCATAGTTCTTGGTGTTGTCAGAAACAATGTGGAAGTCTATGATCTCTGCTTCTACTGACTATAAAGGGCAAAGAAGTTACTTTTGCCATGGTATTGATGACTGTGAATTTATAGCTGAGAAAAGAGGGATATAGAAGTCTTCTGTAAAATCTACCTTAACCCTACTCTATCCTCCAGACAGAATAAAAGGAACAGCACAGACAGAAATCCATTGAAGAGTATTCTTTAAAAATGTGATGAGGATGCTGAAGCATTGCTCTCCACAACTGAACACTTCTAGCAGAGCTTCAGGGACCTGGTTGTGGTGGGTAAGGTGTCTGTTTTTTTTTTTTAAAGGGATGGGTTCTGGGAATTTAAACATGCTCCACTGAGTATACTGGCAACATAAATTGGACTATTTTTGTTTTCTTCTTATTTTGGGGTCACAAATATTGTGGGGTAGATCTGGAAGGACTGGGAAGTGGGAAGGGAGAGTGCTTGGGGCTCATGATATAAAAGTCACAAATAATCAATAAAAATTAAAATTATGTGTGTACTGTTGCATGAGTTTATATGTGCCACATACTTGTAGGTGTCCCTGGAGGCAGAAAGAAGACAGCAAATTCCCTTTTTGGTAGCTTAGTGCTGCCTGACACTGGCTCTTGAAACCAAACCTGGAGCCTCTGAAAGAGCGCTTAAACTCTGAGGCACTGGTCAACACCCTGAATAGTATGCTTTATGAAACAAGTTAAAACCTAAACAGAAAAAAATAAAGAAGTAATTATTTTGAGTTCTGGTATACTAAATAAATATGAAAACATGAATTATGAAAATATGAATCTTTAAATCAGAAGTTATTAAGACACATAAAACCATTTGAAATGGAGTTTAGTGGATAGTTGAAAGATAAACAGTTGGAGAAACATAAATAACAGGACCTTAGGATGATATATGAATAGGTGTTCAAATTGGTGTTTGGTGGGACAAAATTGCTGGAGAGGCCTAAGCTTCCATCTTGCTCTCCTCCTTTGAGAGGTTTGTTTAGTGTTTAAAAAGCAAATCTATGAGTAAATGAAAACATAATATGGATTTGTCCTTTAGTAATATTTAAAAGTGAATTCCTTAGGAATGAGAAGGAACTCCCAGAAAGAGACACATGGTATGTGTCTCTAATATGTGTTCATATTAGACCTATAGTACAGGATAATTATATTACAATGCACAGACCAAAGGAAGCTAAGTTACAAGGAGGGCCAAAAGGAGGGAGCCGGATTTTATTCAGATTGGGAAACAGAATAGACAGTAGAAGTGGATGAAGAGAGAGAACTGGGCAGGAGAAGAAATGGGGGGGAGGGAAACAAGGGTGAGAATCAGATCTGGGGAGAACCAGGATAGGAGGTAAGAGGGCTGGGAACAAGAAGGGAATATGAGAAGGGGCATCTCTTTGTCAGTTTGGAGGCCTGCAGCACAGTAGGCCCCTGCAAGGTATGGGTGTGACTCTGAGATTCCTAAAAAGGGAGGGGGTCCATGAAGGCTGAAGTGACCACCTCCTAGCCAGGCAGGACTAGTGGAAAGAGGGGAACAACAACCCACTCACAAAACCTTTTATCCAAAAATTACCCTGCCTACAAGAACTGTAAGGATAGTGAGGGAACAAAGATTGAGGGAAAGTCCAACCAAAACTGGTCCATTCTAAGACTCAGCCTACTACAGAGAGCCAGCCCCTGACACTAATAATGATACTCTGCTATGCTTTCAGACAGGAGTCTAACTTGACTGTCCTCTGGGAGACACCAGCCAATAGGGAATTGAGACAGAAGCTGGGACTTGCAGCCAAGCATCGGGTAGAGCCTTGCGGGTCCTGTGGAAATGTTAGGGGAAAGATGGAAGAACCTGGAGGGGACAGGAACCTCACAAGAAGACCAAAAGCGACAACTAACCCAGACCCATAGGGGCTTACAGAGACTGAGACATCAACTAAGGAGCATGTATTGTCTGGACCTAGGCCCCCTGCATATATATGGCCAATGGGTGGCTTGGTCTTCATGTGGGTCACCTGGCAAGTGGAGAGGGGGGCTGTTTCCAACATGGACTGTATTACTTGCTTTTGGATTATTTCCCCTTGGCAGGACTGCCTTGCCTGGCCTCAGGGGATGAGAATATGCTCTGTCCTGATGTAAGTTGATGTGCTGGGGAGGGTTGACAAGGTAGAATGGGCATTGCCATTTTCTGGGGAGAAAGAGAAAGGAGAAGAAGGAAAGAGAGGAATGGAGGGACTGAGAGGAAAGGAGGGAGGTGGCATTCTTTCAATGTAAAGTAAATAACTGAAATTTTAAAAAAAGAAAATGAAAGAAAAAGAAAGAAATCTCTGCATTAAGAAAATGATTCTCTACATATTCATAATTTTATTTTCTTCCTATTATTTCAACAGCATAATTTGTGTTATTGTTAGTACTGTATTTAAATAATACCTCTTTATGTCAAGAATGATTCAATGAATTAAATATAGAATTTCCTTACATATGGTGACATATATATGTGATATCAGTACTCAAGAGGCAGAGAAGTAAGAGAACCATGATTTTTATGCCAGCCTGAGCTCTATAAAAATATCCTGACTCAAACCTCAAAAATGAATATATTTTATTCATAATATTCAAAATGGGAAATGCTTTATCTATAATTTTAATATATAATTAAAATTTAAAATATATAGAAAATAAATTATTTTCAAGAAAAGTGTTTTTTTTACTATGTTTTTCAAATTAACCCTGGGAGTGTAGCTTAGTTGTACCATGTCCTGGCATATGAATGGGTGTAGGTTTGAGCTCCAGAACTCTAAAAATGTGACAATTACATAAAAGTTTTTAAAAAGCAAAACACTGTTAATAACTAGTATTAATATACTGATTAGAAGGTCCATAAAAGTCTAAATTCTTTAAGTGTTTTTAAAATTTCACTTGTCTGTCATAACAAAGAAATATGACTATTCACAGTTATAGTGTTTGTGTCTTTCTGCTTTTCTAAAGGGAACACGGAGGACAACAATGGTGAATGTGAGATTTAAAATAGCCAGTCTAAATGAAGTGGGGATGAATTTGCCATAAAATATTTGGCAGTGTGGGGAGATCATTTAATTTTTTGATTTTAGATTTTAGAAATTGAAGCTGATGCTACTGACAGCAAATTATTAGAGATCAGAAATATTGTCCAGCACACAATGCAGAGAAATCCTAATATATAAATATACATTCTATGCTTCTGTGTTGTTCTTGTGTGTAGTTGTCATCCAAAGATCTTTTCCAGCCTTCATCATTAATACTCTTTCTTCCTCTGTGAAATCATCATTTTATTCTGTCTCCATATCCTCCCTGCTAGTTTCCTTTTTTTTCTTGTTTAGATATAGAATCTTGATATAAGCCTAGCTGGCCTTGAACTTGAAATATTTTTGCCTCAGCCTCCTCAGTGCTTAGATAACAAACATGCACCTCATACCCAGATTATTTTTTAATGGACTGTGTCTTTTAGTGAGACACTACAAACAAGGAATTTATTTGTGTTTCCTGCCTATCATGTTTAGCTACCACCTCCTTTTCTTTCACATCTTAGCTTAAATGCATAGTTTGTTTCTGTTGGTTATATATGTTTGTTATATGCCTTTAGAGTACTTAAATGTTTTCTTTGATACCAATACTTTACATAGTTACGTATTTAATTATTTTTTTCAATATTTGCCCACCAGACCATAAATTCCAGAATGGCAGGGATCATTTTAGTTTTATTATCTGCAAAGTTTGGCACTACTGGTCAAGTGAATTAATGAATAAATTATTTAGTGATTTGGTTGTAGTCCTTGAAGCTGTTCATATAAAAGTCTATAAGTTTTAGAATTCTAATGATGCTTCAAATTTACTTGAAATATATTTTATGGTATCATAAAATGTATAAATACAATTTCTCATGATTTTCTTTAGATTTTGACCATTACTAGCATAATTGATGAACAAGTTTTATAATAAAATTCCTCTCATTTACATGGGTTTACAAAGGACTTTAACATATAAATATATATTGCTGAATTTATGTGACATAGCTTATATAGTACTTGTTTGAATCAGGGGCATGGGTTGCTTTTTAGGAGAAAAGACTATGAGAGGAAGGAGAAGACAGGGTAGAGAGAGAAATACAATATTTAATGTAATTCTGAGAAAGCCTAGGCTAATCAAAGAATTTTGCAGTGAGTCATGTTCTCCAATATTTGTTACACTGATTAAAATGGCTCCAGCTAGCTCACAGCAGCTGAAGCTGGCCCTGAAAAAGCTGTATCCACTTAAAGGCAGATGGCTAACCATCCTCATCTCAGCTTTGGAACAAGGGCTGCTGCCTTTACTTACTATGTACATTCAGCATTCTGAGAACTTAAAAGTTTTAACTCATTTCCCCCCCTAGAAACAGCTCTCTTTAGTAAGTAGTACTAGAAGCACCAGAAGTTAAATTCAAAGATAAATCATTTCATTTTTATACTTTATACTCTTAAACATACTGCTGTCCTGTTCTGGTAGAACCACATACACACCAGAAACAAGTAATTCACACACACACACACACACACACACATACACACAAACACCACATAGAAAGGGAATATGCAGATAGTTTGGTAAAATGAAATTATGGTAATCCTCAAACTATTGTGAAGATAACTTCAAAGATTGAAAACTAATGAATGAATTTATCCATTTATAAAATCATTTATTTCTGACTAGTTTTTTCCTCTACCTGAAGCCATTCTGTTTTACCTTGTCACTTTCTCTTTTATGTCAGTCTGTTTAAACAAATGTTCCTCCTTCTTATAAATCCTCATTCTTCCAGAATCTTCAGTATTCCTAGAGAGTATGTAATTTGTGCTCATAAAAATATTTCTACTCTGCTATACATGGTTCTGCCCACCCCCTCCCTTGTAGTCCTCCTTTTCTCTCTTTATTTTTGATATGATATGGCTTTGTCTTACAGGACTTCCACTTCTACTTTGGATGAAAAGAGGAGTGAGTGAATAATACCACGAAGTTTGCACAATGGCCACTTGTCCTGACTCTTACAAAGGTATTGGTGGATCAAGCTGCCTGTATGATTCTTTCCTCCCTCAGGATGTGTTCCTTCTCCACAGGCTTATTTCCTTATTTACATGTCATATTTTATTCCCTCCTAGTACTTCCCCTGAGTTTCCTAGCATTGATGACTATAGCCAGGCTCAAGCTTTATGTATTAGTTTCCATTTCTGTAAATTGATTCCATTAGCAAAGATTAAGGCAGACAGGAGGTTCACCTGGAAGTGTCCTTCAAATCAAAACCTTGGTAGAGTGAATTTAGCCTTAAAAATAAAGGAATTGGTGAATGAAACTGCAATGCTCTTAAAAGCCTAAAAACAAGTTGGAGAGCTCAAAGCAATGCCTCTTGAGTGTTGTCCTAAATAATGCAAATGGACTGGTCCTTTACTTATGAAAAGATCAGTCTTCAACTGCATTGGCTGTATCCTTAGATAACATATTTAACCTTTGTCTGAGGACAATTTTCTGGAGAAAATATCTGTGTTAAACTGCCCTTAGATAGTATTCCCTATACCAAAAGGAATAATTGCTCAGATACTGAAGGTAAACAATCTAACACACTATCCAGGTTATTTGAGCTACTGATCAAAAACTGTTCTTGAAAATTATGTGGGTATGCTATTATAAATAATATACTACACAGACAAAACTGTGGTGCAATCTTTTGTACTTTGTCCTGAGTTAGATGAATTTCGTATAAAACACTGTTGCTCTAGGTAAATGAAATATTATTTTACATGATGAATATTACAATGAAGATTCTCTATGACTTATATATTCTTCTAATCATGTTAGGTTCATTTATTTAAACAAAATTGTTTCCTCAAAAACAACTCTTTCTCAATGAAGACATAAAAAAATCCTACCAGAAATCATTCCAAATATACCTTTTGGGTGGCCATTTCCAAACATTTAGCCATCAAAGCATGTTTACATGCACATATCATAAATTTAACTTTAAATGTGATTAACACATACATACACATGTTTAGGCAATGCACAAAATACTATAGACATTGCAGAGATACTGTAAATTTCTCTCACATATTTGTACTTGTCACAAGTGCTGAATTTTGCTGGAGGACTTTAACTGAGACGCCACTCAAGGGCGGCAAGGTATTGATTGATAAAAGCCAATGCCAGAATGATTTTGAATGCTGCTTTAATCACACAAATCACACCAATATCTAAGCATTGCATAGTGTATTATACATCTCATGGGGGATACAACCTGACTGCAGGTATGGGCTTGGACACGCTGCCTCCGGTGTTACAGTGTTTCAGTGTCTTCTAGGTCCCGGAACTTCACAGTTCTCCGCTGACCTCAGGCGTGTCTTCTGATGACTTGATGGGCCTTGGAACTTCTCTGCTCCAGCCAGGCCTCAGATGTAAAGGAAGCTGCTGTTGCTCGGGAGCCGCCTTCCAGGGCCAGTCTGATAAGGTGGTCCTTACAGGGCCGGCTTGTTAAGGTGGTCTGGGCTTTTCAAGCAGCCATTCAGGAATAGGTTATTGGTGATCTTGCGGCTTCCTCACCCGTCACAACTACATAGGCTCAGGCTGCAGTTTTTATACACTTTTTCAGGGCATAGTTTTAGCTTATCACACCTTCACACGCACCAGCTGCTAATCAGCTGGCATTACCTAATTCCATTACCTAGTTCCTTAAGGGCGTTACCTTAATTTCTATACTTTATTTCAAAACATCACACACGCCGGCTGTTAATCAACTGATATTATTTAATTTCACTACTTAATGCCTTAAAAGTGATACTTATTACTATTACTAAAATATCTTCTAATCTAACTCTGACAATTCTGCTGTCTTACAATCTTTCAATGCCTTAAGGGCGTTACCCAGTCACTATTACCAAAATGTCTCCCAATTTTGCTTCTGACAGCTCTATTGTCTTACAGGGTCCTTACCGTAATTTAAACAAAGTCCATTATGTTTAATTTGTTAAATGTTCCTGGGTCTTCTGCAGATGTGTAAGTAATGTATAAGTGAATATTTAATTGTTTAGAAGAATGTCACTGCAGTGATATTTTCTGCCTGGCCTTTTTACTCGTATACAAAGTGTTTTCAAAGCTTCTATGACCATCAAAATGTCAAAACAAGGGTAATCAATCATATACTTTACATGTTCTTTGTTCAGTTCCTTGTCTCTCTTTACATCTTTCAAAGGTATAGATCTCTAACAAGTGTTAAGCCAGGGAGGAAATAAATGACATAGAATTTAAGAAGAATAATATAGTGTAGCTAATCCTTCTTCATGTTTTTACATAAAATATTTTGTTTAAATCTGGGGTTTGAGGCAATAATGAAGTTTGGCTATAAGGAAGAGGGAAAAGATGAGAGTAGAAAAAATGAGAAGAAAGAGGAAGAGGTCAACCAAATGTCCATGAAAAGGTTCCTTTTAGGTAAATTCTTCATTCATACACAGTGTTTTTAGTAAATTATTTTTAAAATTCTGTATCAATTTGTGACACAACTACACACCTAGTTCAATGCACAAATATTAATAATTTATCATTTAAACATAGATTTTACAGAATTAAATTCATCATTGGCTAAACTTTCGTGATCCAATATTGTTCTTTGATCATTCACAATGCTATATATCTCTGCTACCCTTAATACATGTAACATTTGATCTTTTTATTTCCTTAAAATATTTTAAACTTATTACTTTGTGTGTGTGTGTGTGTGTGTGTGTGGTGTACATATTTCGATGTGCATATAAAGGTGGTAATCATAGGGAGGGCAATTTGCAGAAGTCATCTCTCTTTACAATGCAGGAATCAAGAATCTAATTCATGTATCTCATCAGGCTAAAGGGTACGCATATTCACCATACTGTGATGTTTTCTGTTAATGTACTACAAGAAGAGGGAATCTCAACTGAAAGTATTTCCCTACCTGATTGGCCTGTGGTGCATTTCCTTGATGGATGATTGATGTGGGGCAGCCCAGCCTATAGTGGGTAGTTCAACCCCTGAGCATGTGTTTCTGGGATGTATAAAGAAAGCAGGCTGAGCATGCCATGAACAAGACAGTTAGCAGAAGCACTCTTCCATGGCCTACTATTTAGATTCTATCTCCAGATTTCTGCCTAGACTTACCTTAATGATAGAGTGTAATGTGAAATTGTAAACAAAATAAACCCTTTACTCACCAAGTTAGTTTTGGTATGTGGTGTTTAATTACAGGAACACCGAAATATCAAGCTTACATAGCATATGTTGATGTTTATGTTATCAAACTTTCCATGTTACCACATATATATCAAAAACAGATTGGGGGGGAGACAAATCATACAACAGAGGACAGAAAGTCAAGAAAAGAAAAGTCTATGTCAGTGGATCCTTTCAACTCACTCTTTTTTTTTCTATTAGCTCCCGATCTAAAAGATGGTGTCTATCATATGCACATGGATCTCTTCCACATATCAATGTTCTCTATAAAGGTTTTTCTCTGTCAAATTATGAAAAAGGAAATAGGCCGAGTTTTGGTTAACTTATAGTAGAGCTATTCATTTATTGTCATGCAAATTATTTTATATTGTTTTCATTTAAATATATTTTTAATAATTTACTCAATTTATATCCTGATTGTAGTTCCCACCCTCATCTCTTCCTGGTCTTTCCCTCCCTCCCTCTTCCCCCCTATCCCCCACCCCTATTTCTCATCTAAACCCAGGCTATCAAGTCTCATCAGGACTGCCTGTATCTTCTTCCTCTGTGGCCTGACAATGCCCCTCCACCAGGGCAAAGTAGTTAAACAGTAAGCAACAGAGTCCATGTCAGAGACAGCCCCTGCTTCCTTTACTAGGGAACCCACATGTAGACTGTCTATTGGCTACATCTGAGCAGGGGATCTCTGTCCTTTTCAGCTCAGGCTCTAAGATCAACAATTAATAAATGGGACTTCAAGAAACTGAAAAGTGTCTGTAAAGAAAAGTACACTGTCAACAGAATGAAACAGCAGCCTACAGACTGGGAAAAGATCTTCACCAACTCTACATCAGACAGAGGTCTAATATTCAAATTTATAAAAAACTTAAGAAATGAAACTCTAATAAACCAAATAATCCAATTAAAAATGAGGTACAGAACTAAACAGAGAATTCTCAACAGAGGAATATTTAATGTTAGAGAAACATTTAAAGAAATGCTCAACATCCTTAGTAATCAGGGAAACGCAAATCAAAATGACTCTGAGATTCCAATTTACACCCATCAAGATCAAAAGTTTATTTTGATTTTAATTATATGTTAAATAAATTAACAATTTATTTGTTAAATCTATATGTTTAATATGAAGGTTGACAACTCTAGCATCTTCTTTGCTTATAGCCTTTGCAGAATACAGTTAGCATCAAGTTCATGCTAAGTAATTTGAAAGGACACTTATTGTTTTCTCAGAATAGTTGGATTTTTTGGAGTGGGGGTACCTTAAATCTGTTCATCTTTCCTCTGACTAAAATAATGAGAAGTCTGAAGTTATTGAAAATGATAGTAACGACGAGGTTTGGACAAATCTTTCTTTGTAAATCTAAGTTAAAATGAAATAGTGTCTCTCACCTTCAAAAACATGTTGCCTGTGTTGGTTAGATTTTTGTCAAAGTGACAGAAACTAGAGTTACCTGGAACCTAGATAACCTCAACTGAAGGATTATCTTGATCACAATGTCCGTGGAGTCCCAGCCCACTGTGGGTAGTTCATTCATGGGCAGACAAAAGGAAGATAGTTGAGAATTAACCAGTGGGGGAACAAACCAGGAAGCAGCAATTCTCAGTAGTTTCTCCGTCAGGATTCTGCACTGAGTTATTGCCTGACCTTGTTAAAAAATGGAATGTGACCTGAAAGCATAAGATGAAATAAAACATTTTCTCCTCAAGTTGCTTTTGGTCTTGGTGTTTATCATGGCAAATGAAAGCAAAGTAGAACATGTTTAGTTCTTCAACTAAACTTTACATAGGTGAAATAATGTCTATGTAAATATATATAGCAAAAAACAATTTGTATTAAGATATATAAATAATTAGTCTAGTGACATTGGAAACCAGAACATTGGGAAATAAGCATTATGTATTTTAATACACGTGACTTTTAGTTGGAATATATATGTACACACACATGCACAAGCATGCACACACACATACACACAAGACTATGCTGATCTATTTACATTGTTTCTCTGTGTCCATTAATGTATTCAAATATGTTAAAGTAACACATTGCAAGAAAAATGTATTTTTTGAGGTGATGGTAACTTTCTGTTTTTTTCCAGTTTGAAAAATTATTTACAAATATTTATGGGAAGACCCCTTAAAGCATACCCAATACCAGGAAGTTGCACCCTGTTCCCTACACTTTATTTTCCAGCCCTGAATTCCACCTGCTTTCTTAGAGGCCACTCTGGCACTGGGGACACCAAGCCATGCTGGACTACTAGGGATCCCCGAGGACATGCAAGCTACAAAAACTCCAGCCAGGATACAAAATCAACTCAAAAAAATCAGAAGCTCTCCTGTACACCAAAGACAAAAGGGCCGAAAAGGAAATTAGGGAAACAACACCCTTCACAATAGCCACTAATAACATAAAGTACCTTGGGGTGACTCCAACCAAGCAAGTGAAAG
>JAQQSO010004257.1:0-12936 GCA_028658305.1 Pachyuromys duprasi | reverse complement strand
CTCTCTCTCTGTGTGTGTGTGTGTGTGTGTTTATGGTGGTAGATCTTCCTTGGTGTTGTCAATTTAAAATTAATTAATACAGAAGAGTGATAAATGGAACTCTACAACACTGTCCACGTAACCAGAGAATGTCTTCTCCAAGCCCAGATTGTGCTGAAAACTATAATCAAAGAAGACAGTGTTTGGGTCAGTAAACAGTGTGCACTGAAACTCCTATCTGTCCAATTCAGACTCTGAGCTAGAAACAAAAGTGAAAATAAATACTCACATTTGATAATGAAAATGTGTTTTAAGTAATACTTTTTGGTTTTGTTTTTGTTTTTTCAAAACAGGATTTCTCTGTGTAACAGCCCTGGCTATCCTGGAACTCACTCTGTAGACCAGGGTGGCCTTGAACTCACAGAAATCTACCTGCCTCTGCCTCCCAAGTGCTGGGATTAAAAGTATGTGCCAGCGCTGCCCAGATTAAATAACACTTGTTATTCTTTGGATGTTCTATCCATTGTTACAGTGTCTGTTGATCACACCCATCCACCACTATCTTCCTTCACACCCTGCCCCCCCCCAGTGACAGACCCCAATTCCATTCAAGGCTCATGTCCTATTTCCCTTTACTTATTTTTGTTATTACTATAAGCCCCAAGTCTGTTTAGTGCTGCATGTGTGTACACGGGTATATGACTGTCCACTGGGACATGGCCACATCCCTAAAGAAGACTGACTGCCCTGCACACCCACCAGCTTCCTGTAGCTTTGAGTGAGCTCTCTGGGGCTTCTCCATGGCCCACGCTGGAATTTTGACTGGCTTGATCTTGTGCAGGTAAGACAGTTGTATGAGCTGATTTGTAGAACAGCAATGTCAAGTGCAGAAGTCAGCACTTCACAGCTCTCTTCTCAGCCATGGACTCTCACATTCTTTCCACACACTCCTCTATGAAGTGTGCGGGAGGTTGACAAGATGGCCCATCCGAAGCTGAGCACTCAGAGTTCCTTTTACTCAGCACTTTGACAAGCTATGAGTCTTTGCACTAACCACTGTCCCCTGCAAAAAGAAGCTTCTCGGACCAAAGTTGAGGGCGCCCTAACCTACGGGTATGGATGTAAACATGTCAGGCACAGTTTGACTGCAAGGCCATTTAGTACAATAGCACGATAAGAGGCCCACAGTGGTGGTTTGGGTTAGAATGGCCGCCATAGGCTCACATGTCTAAATACTTGGTCTCCAGTGGGTAGAACTGTTGGGGTGGGGGGTAGGAGCTGTGGCTTTGTTACAGGTCTCACTGGTGACATTCCCAGAGTGGTCTCTGCCTCCTGCTTCTCTGCCTCCTGCCTATGGATCAAGATAAACTCTCAGACATTCCTACCTCAGTGCCTTTGCTGTGAATTCCAGCCCCAAACCACACACCCAACTAAATGCTGTCTTTTATAAATTACCTTGGTTATGTGTTTTATCATAGCAATTGCACTATAGCTAATACCTTGCTAGAGCCTATGGTCTCCCCATTTACGGACTTTTATAATACTGGTCATGAAGTGCCCCTTGTGGAGCAGGCCTCATTTCAGTCAGAAAGCAATTGATTATTAATCCACAGTTACCATGCCACAAATACGGCAGTGAGCACATTTTGCTACTGGTCAGTTTAAATGCAGGGTCCTGCAATGGGTAAAACCACTACCATCTCTCTCCATCCAAACTGAGTAGTGTCTTCACCGTCAGGGTCTTATTATCTAGTTATGGTGAGGAAGCAAGAGCAACAGTAATAAGCTGTGTTATTCTGTGTCCATTTGGACTTCTCTGACCAATAATTCATAGGAAGGTATCCTGCTTGACACTGAGTTTTCATTAGCTAACCCAGTCTTCTGAGATCAGCATTGTTCACTCACGCAAGGTATTTCTATACAAACCTTCACACTCCCTTTAAGAACGTTCCTAAGACTTATTTATCTTCATGTGAGTGTTTGGCCTGCCTGTATGTCTGTGCATCACATGGACACAGTGCCTGCAGAGGCCTGAAGAGGGCATCAGAGCTCCTGGAGCTGGAGTTACAGCTGGTTATGAGCCAACAGGTGATGCTGGGGACTGAGTCCAGGTCTTCTGCTGAGCAGTAAGTGCTTTTAAATACGAAGCCACTTCTCCAGCCCCAACAAACTTCCTTTTCCTTAAAAAAAATGCAGTGGGGAAAGGTAAGAGCCCCCCTAAAAATATGGCACTGGAATCTTGTGGATGGGAGTTTAATTGCATATTTTATTTCTTTATTGTTTACTCACATTTTTGTTTCTTCTAGACTATACTACAATGGTTTTAATTGTCCTAATGCAATTTTATCCATTTTCAGATTATAAAAAATAAAGATAATTAAATACTAACATACATCGTATTTTTAGAGTAGCTTACAAGTAAGCAGGTTTGTAACAGGCTTCTTCTTATATCCTTAGTAAAAACATTGAGTTTTTGCAATTATTTTAGTTAGCCCCTTGTAAACAATCACCAATAAGATGATATAATTTTATCATGTTCTATGAACTTGGAATTATTGAAGATCTTAATGAAAGAGGCATAAGTCGCACTCATGGAATGATTACAGAATATTTAATTTGAGCTAGTTCCTCTGAATAATTAATGTTATTTCTGAAACTACAGTTATACATCAGATAACAAAGAGTCATTCTTACCATGGGAAAGGATGCGTTAAAGAAATCCCAACTTGAGGCTTTCATGTTCAATGATTGTCTTATGGCTTTGATCTTAGCCAATATTCCAGAATTTCAGTATTTTTTGCTTTCCAAGTAGGGTATATATTAGAATGTGAACTGTAGCTCAGAGGTGCTGTTTTTTTTTTTAAATTAAGTATGTGTCACAGAAGCCAGAGGTCTCGAAGTACATCAAAGACTGATTGCAATGAACGTTTGCAGTGAAGACATGTGGACAGAGGGATACACTGTGGGACACACTGTGATGCACACAGCTTCCCCAATGCGATGTTCTCTATGCTTTGGTTTTGTGGTTGTTGTTGGTGGTGGTGGTGGTAGTGTGTGTATGTGTGTGTGTGTTTTGTTGTTGGTGGTGGTGGTGGTGTATGTGTTTTATTTTGGTGGGGAGGTTGCAAGGGCAAAGGGCAGATATGAGGGGATGAGGAAATGAGCGGGACTGGGATACATGATGTGAAACTCACAAAGAATCAATAATTTTTTAAGTGAGTATGTAAAATCTCAAATAAGGCACATATACCTCCAGAGTGTTCCCTAAACATGCCAAACTCCAGACACAGGGTATGTATCTAAACACACACCAGCTTAGTATACATTCGCCAGATCCAACAATTACACAGAATGCTAGAAAATGGTCCAAACATCTGACATGCAGTAGCTCACTTAACTCTCACAACAGCATAATAAGTAGTCACCATTATTTCCTCAAATCTGAGACAGGAAATACCAAGATGCAGAATTTTTCTGGAGTGTCCATAGTCACAGCTGGGGAAGGTCAGAACCAAGTCATGTGACCCCAAGTGCTGACACTACAACCCACTGAAGTCACCAGTCACGTGGGTCCATGTGTCTGTTCTTCTCTGTCACCTGGATCAGAGTCCTGCTGTATGTCCCCAAGGGCTCGGACCCCTTCTCAGCTAAATGCTGCTGCTGTGGGTAAAAGCATAACTCAGCATGAGAACCGTGGGCCCTGCGTACGCAGCTGGCTGGCCACTGGGCGACAGAGACACCTCCCAGCACGACCTGCCTCCACCCCCCAAAGATCCGCAGATGGGATGGAACTGGGGTCAGGCACCATCGCCTCAAGGCTGATCATGGGCCAGGCACCCAAAGCCAATCTTGAAGAAGGTCTGACCCCCGGCCTGAGCTAGCCTGGCTTGGCCACAGGCTCTGGCCTCTTGGCCTCTATCTAACTGGCCTTTTCTTTGCTGGAACCCCTGGGGCCAGACAGGGAAGTGGGGTTTGATCCTTCCAGAGCCAAGAGTGAGTTTCAGAATCTCTGCCTGCCTTTCCCTTAGCGGCTCTCCCTGTTGCCTGCAATTCTGGGTGTGGCCCTCCTTCTGACTCTGAGGGTTATGGCAGCTGTACTTGGGAGCCCTACATACCCTCTCACTGTGAGGAGTCCCAAGAGCACAGTACCCTAGGAAGACAGCCAGCCCTAGCCAGCAAGGCACCGCTTTCAAAATCAGCAGAGACAGAGCTCTGCCCTCTGGACACACGCCCCATTTGCTGCCTTTGCACTCAAACGCGGCGCATGTGGACTTTAACAGTTTGCCCAGGTGCTCAAACATGGCACTGCCCACCTTTGGAGTTCCCCACACACCAAATGCCACGTAAGCACTCTTTGAAATATGAGTTATAGAATGAAAGGCTGAGAGAGCTGGGCTTTGGCTGTATAGGCATTCCAGCTCTTCACAGCCCCACCTCACTGACAGGTCAGGCGACCACAGTGCTCCATTGATAGAGCAAAAGCCACCTCTCCAGAGGGCCATATGTCACAGCACGCACATCCTTTTGCTGTCTCTACTGATTGGATTTAAAACACACACACACACATAGATATACATACACACACAAATGCACACACACATGCACAAACACACCACACACACACCATATATACATACACACACATGGACAGACAGACAGACAGACAGACGCATGCACACACACGTACAAAATATAAATCAACATATAAAGAGAAGCCTCTCTTTTGTTCTCGATTTGCTCTGACCTTTGTGTACAGACTGTTAACCGGGTAAAGTTCCTTTTTCTTACATGAAGAGTGATGCAACTATAAATATTTGACTTATAAATATTTTAGCCAACAAGTTCATCCCTAGTGTCTTAACCAAATAGTAAGCAAAATGAGAGAAACTGGTAAACTTCAAAGGGCCTCAGCACTTCTTGCTAACATGTAGCTGTCCAGCCTGCTCCATTGAGAAATGGTGCTTTGGAAAAAGCAGGAAACTTGGGATGGTTTGGCTTGGTTAACTACGAATGAAATACAAGACATTCACTACTAGGTCTGTCTCTCAGTTGTGTATGTGTGTTATGTATGTGTTGTGCATGGGCAGGTGTGTATATGCATGTGACATAGAGGCCAACTTTGGCTGTCACCCCTCAGAAGCCACCCACCTCGTTAAATCTCTCACTAGGATTGAAGGTTAGGCTAGGTGGGCTGGCTAGGAATCTGCCCATCTCTGCCTCTAAGGTTTTCCGTTACAAGTGCGCACTGTGACACCCAGCTTCTTATGTGAATGCTGCAGATCACATGCAGGCCCTCAGACTTGCACAGTAAGTGTTTATTGCACTGTCATCTGAGCCCTGCCACGGGCTGTAGCACACTGTCCATCCTAGCCGCTGAGCAGCAGCGTTCTTCCAGAGATTTGGCACCGGGCTGCAGCTGGCTCCAAACCCACCATCCGGGCTTCTGGAGCAGAGTGCCTGTAGCCCTGCTGCCCTGGACTGCATGAGCAAGGGCTGCAGTAGCTACGGGAAGCTGCCCTGTCCCACGCAAGGAGTCATCTTCCCACTGGCTATGGAGAAGCTCCTCACAAAAGCAGAACTATATCCTCCTTTTCTTTGTCATTCCAGAAGAGACCACCTATAATCTCCACCTCAGATCTTCTAACTCCAGAAAGCACCCATGTTTAGATTGTTTTTCTTCTTTGAAAATCCATTGGTACTATAGGGTTTGAGCCAAGGTAAACTCAAACCTCTGAGTGTTTTCTTTCCCTGAAGTGAATAGCTAGATACTTGCCTCTAGGACTCCTGCCCTCTAGCAAGACTTTCTTGTACTTTCCTTGGCCACCAAGCAAGACACACAACTCTAATGGCAAATTTCTATAATAAGTCTAATTATAGGATATATTATACCCTATAATAAATTATAACCTATAATATTATATATATATATTTATCATATCCTATAATAAAAATGTAATACTTATAATAAATATATAATTTTAATACTACATTATGTATTATATATAATAAATAATTATATATCCTATAAAATTATACATATATGTGAAAATACATATATATCTGAAACCTGTTGTTACCCTTGCTTTTCTTAAACTGCTTCTTACTCAACAAAGTGTTGCTTCGCACATGTGGCTCATTATTTTACAAATGGAGAAAACCAGACCCGAAAGACCTATACGACTCATTGTCCAAGGCCACCCACTTATTTAAAGGGAAAACCTAAATGTAAAGGCCAATTCTAAAATCCCCAGTGTGCCTTAGGTTTCCATAGTCGAACGTTGCCAAGAGGAGAGGGACACGTACAAGAGTGCAAGCTGCAGCCAGAGTTTGAAGTGAGGCAATACCTCGCTGCCTTCCAATGCATCTCTTGGCTTACACCAACCAAACCTGTGTTGCAAGCTGGCTTCAGATCACAGGTAAATCTGTAATGGGCTGAACTCTGATGGCAGAAATGTGCGTGACAAGACATCTGACTCTGGCCAACTCTAGCTCTCATTTGGAATCGATGGAAGGTTATTTTTCAGATGCTACATTTCAAGTTTGAACTCTTCATCTTTGCTCGGCCTCTCATCCTGGGCTCTGCTAGGTTTGGGGCACACCACCTCTGCCAAGTGCAAGCCCATCGCCCACAGATTGCGTCCTTCTTGCAGCTACGTTCCTCCCTCCTCAGCCCACACGCCCAGGCCTGGTAGCAGAAATCTCAACACACCACAGGGCCTGGTACATACTTTGCAAATGAGCGTTTGAATGCATGTGATTGACACTGTCCTTCCACCTGGAACCCTGTTTTTCAAGCCCTCCCTTTACAACTGACTATAAATACAGGGACCTGACCATACTGCAAGAGACCTGGGCAGGTTAGGCTCAGAAGTCCCACTCTCCCTGGAACTGAGTTCACACTCATGTCACCCCTGACAGCCTTCCTGCCACCAGCTCTGTTATCACACCGGTTCCCTTAGAAGAAGCAATTTAAAGTGTGGCTTCCCATAGGCTAGAGAATCAAGACAATAGTAAATCATTTTCTACAGAAAATGGATTCCAAGATGCTATTTGATTTTGTGCATCATTTTTATAGTAGGCGTATAATTAAGATTCAGAGAAGTTAAGTGACTTGTGGAAATACTTTGAATAAGAAATATGCACAGATAATTGGCTTTCTTCCAAGTTTTTTTTTCTCTTGTTCTTTCTAGCATAAGCTTCTGTTCACTGTAGATAGGAAGATTTGAATAAGCTGAGAAGTAAAGCCAGCAGAAATCTCTTTATTAAGGGTGACACTTTCCACACCAAGACATACATAGCAGATAGACTAATTTCACCTTAATTTATAAATCATTTTGAATGCTGGTGAGATGTTACCTTTAAGTTTCAAATCTTAGTTTGGAATAATGTACATATTTGTCCAACAAATATTCAAATCCTTACCCTCTAACAGATAACACGCTGGATCTGAGAGACAGACCAAGGGGAGCTCAGAGACGACTGATCACATTGCTGTGTGATGTTTTCCTACGCTCCTAAAAATTCAGAGCTGACTCCTAAGTTCCATGTTTTCCCTAATTCACTGAAGATGTTTGGTCATTTCGCTGACCTCAAACAGGCATGGCAGAAAACGTGGAAGCAGCAATCCCCGACAATCCATTTCTGTAAGATTGAGGCATAGCAAATTAAGGTCAAGGCTCAAATACCACGAATAATCGGGCTTTTGGGTACTTTCACTTTATATTTAGAAATAATTTCAAATTTATGAAAGACTTTCTATTAAAAATATAGCTCTCTACCCATTATCCAGTTTGTCAGTGACTCCCCTGGTGTCCCATTTGCTTTGCCATTTTTGTTGTTGTTATCACCGAGCATATAATCTTTGTAAGCTGCTTGAGAGCTAGCTGCATACTCGGGGCATTCCCACCTTAGATGTGTTTCCTAAGAACAGGGGAGCCTCTGAGGTAACTGTAAGACAGTCTGGCCTTCACTAAGTTTAATGCCAATACATTCACCCAATCTACTATCTACATTCTCTTATTTCATTTTTCCAACTCTCTCCTTCCCACCTTCCCCCTCCTCCTCCTCCCTTCTCTTTCTTCCTCTCCCCTCCTGCCCCTTCTCTATTAAATAGTCTCAGGGATCTGCCTGCAGGTCTTTGAGCTTGGGATAAGGGCATGAACCTCCACCTGGCCCCTGGCTCTCTTTAGAGCACTGCCTCTCTCCGGGTATTTCTAGGATCTGGTGCCATCACTGCTCTCTACTTCTTGTAGCCTGGAGAACTCCCTCACGCCTTGCTTATCTTTAATGACAGTGCATTTCTGCAGGGTGGACCTGATGTTCCAATTTTGAGTTCATCTCGAAGTTCATCTCTCTCTTCCTGCTCATCTGTACTGCCCAGCTGAGCAAGCGTAGCCTGATCCACTGTCCCTGGTGACACCAAAGCCCTTTCGTGATGGTGCTCATTTGAGTGATAATGCCACACAGTAGTATCAAACATCTTTGCGGCAAGTCAGTAGTCTATGAGGAAACCATGAAACATCTCATCCAGAGCCTGACCACCATGGGAAACATGCCCTTGGCCTTACATCCTTCAGGGATTTTCACCTGCATTAGCACTCATGGCAGAGTCTGCAAATGGTTGATTCCCCTACATTTATCAGTCCTGTGGGCAGGAGTGCCCCTTTCCTTCATACCACATTTGTCATCCCTGTGGATTTCATATTCATATTTCTCCAGTGGTTCGCAATGCATTCCTGGGCTTCATTGTTTAGAAGCTCCGTTTCTGCCAGATGTGATCCTGGAGCCCTCGGTCTGCCCACTGTGTCCTGTTTAATGTGTTCCATGTTTTTATAACAAGTTAGTTAGAGGCATGATAACACACTACATACTTACACTGTACCCACACTGTCTAACGCTGAAAGCAGCCACTCCTTTGAAGACTCCTGGCTCCCTCTGTGAGCAAGGTGTTGAAGACCATGAACTATGCTCATGGCTATGGTGTTTCAGCCTCCAGCCCTTCCAACAGCCAGTGTCCAGCAATTCCTGGTAGGGATGAAACTAATCAGAGCATACCCATCAGAGATGAACGTTCAGAAAGACAGTTTTATCTAAACCAGTGTTATAAAACAGGATTCTGTTTTCCCACCGGAACAAAGAGTACAAGAGCTCAAGCCAAGAGAGGGAATCCATGCAGTCACACGCACAGTGAGAGGACACAGTGACTCACGGTGCAAAGGACAAAGATTTCAGCGTGGATCGCAGCCCAGCTGGCTCAGTTCTCATCTTCTGACAGTAAGACACTAGATAGCTGCACCTAGAAAAGTGTGCCGTGCCCTGTCTGGGACACCCGTGGAACCTTAGGCATCTACCTGCACTCTTCCTTCTTCTTTGTGTGACACCCTAGAATAGGGCACAGCCTGGGCACCTCCCAGGGTGACTCTCTGGTAGTGCTGGCACCTTGGAGCACAAGCCCACCTGCTGACTTAACAGCAAAACAAACAAGAAGCATGTTTTGGTGTGCCTGGGAGGTGCGTTTCTCGGAACTGTGCTGCTTAAAAGCATTAGAGTTTGACAAACCCCAGAACTCTTGTTAAAGAAGTGGGTGGCACGTGGAGGTGCACAATTGTAATTCCAGTACTGAGGTAGATCCAGGGAGCTCACTGGGTCATTCAGCCTATCCTACTGTGTGAGTTCCAGACAGTGAGAGCCCGTGTATCAAAACCAAGATGTGAATTTCAGGCCTGTCTGGCTGACATAGTGAGTTCCAGGCCTGCCAGGGATATACAGAGAGACCCTGTCTCAAAAAAACTAACTAACTAACTAACTAACTAAATAAATAAATAAATAAATAAATAAAATAAAGAGGACAAACAAGCTGAATAGTACCTGAGGAACAGTTCCCAAGGTTTACCTCTGGCCTCCATATGCAACCCCACCTGAGCCATGGCTGACATTCTTATTTCATCACTGCCCTTTCTCCCCAACACTCTTATCAAGATAACCTTAAAGCAAATTATAATCACCCCTCAGCATTCACCTCAAACAGTTAACAATCATAGCCAACAAATTTCAAGTAATGATATAGTCATCAAACATCACCTAACTGGACCTAGTTGGTGCTTCATTTTCTCTATCTGTCTTACAAATATGTTTTTGTACCTTGCTTAAGTGAGGGTATAAATAAATAAGACTTATGCATGTATTTACCCCAGACCACCCCACCCCTGCTGCAAGCAGGGTAGTTACGGGGCACAACGGTAGATGTGGAAGAGCTTTACCCATAGTGAGAGCTCATAGAGAAAGGATTGGCAATAGTCTTCCTCAGCAGTCACATGACCGGTCTCTCTGTGTGTGTATGTGTGCACCCATGTGTGCATGTACGGGCCACAGGTTGACATCAGGCGCCTTCTAGTGTTCTCCACCCTTTTTAAAAAAGCTTTCTTTTTCTTCTTCTTATGTGAATGAATGTTTTGCCTGCAGGTCTGTATAGGCTCCCACTGGTGCCCCAGAGGCCAGAAGTGCACATTAAATCCCTGTACTGTAGTTACAGGCAAAGGTAGCGAGTGTTCTTAACTACAGATCTGTCTCTTCGGCCCTTATATCCTACTTAAAACATTCATTTACTTATTCTTTATCTTAATTGTTATGTTCATATTGTATAATGTTTATATTTAGATTGATTCCCTCTCTCCCCAGACAGGGTTTCTCTGTGTAGTCCTGGCTGTCCTGGTACTTGCTCTGTAGACCATGCTGGCCTCAGATTCAGAGCTCCAAATGTCTCTGCCAGCCAAATGCAATATATGTTTCTTTTCTTTTAATGTCCTTTGCTTGTTGGAGAATGTGGTAACTTTAGGACTTGATACTTTGTGATACTTAGCTCTTAAAATGTAGGGACCATTCAGCATAAGAAAAAATACCTGCTGGACCAGTGAATGGCAAAGGTGGGAGATTCAGTGGTAAGTATAATAGTATAAGAGGAAGTGCACATTCCCAGGTGCAGTTTAGCAGGGAACTGGAGTCCAGAGGAACATGAGAAGTAAAGAGGAAGGTAGACTGTAATTTTAATCAAGGAAAGCACTGCTGGGAATCTGACAGAAAGTCCCTTCACCAGGAAGGAGGTAGGCTGGGCAACAAGCAAGAAGTTGGTGCTATTTGTTGCAGGAAGCTGTTTACCGAGTGCTCCCATAGGCTTTCAGAATCTGCGTCAGTGGCAGTACCTTTGATGAGCTGTTCTTTGGGGATGTTCATGTCATCAGAGAGCAGACACACCTTCATCAGTCTCATCATGGAAAAACCGTCAGCTCATCATGGATAGTCTTTTACACAAAACAAAACATTCCTGAAAACCACTTGTTTTACAGTGGTTTTGTTCCATTTACACCTTTACCTTAATCTGAATATAGGATGAGACTAAAATCTACAGGAACAGGGAGGCCAATAAGGCAGGAAGACTCACAGGAAGATGAAGCCAATTCAGTTCTCTATGGTCTGGCATCCCAGAGGAGACACACACCTTCTTCTTTCCTTGAGTTATTTCCTTGAGTTGATTAGAACAAGGCAAATCAACTTTTTGAACAGTTCAGGAGGCTAGAAATCTGATACCAAGGTGTCAGAAAGACCCTGGTCTCTCTGAAACCTGGAGGAAACGTCTCCCTCCTGCTTCTTCCAGCTGCTAGCTGGTGTGGACACTTGGTTTCGTGCATCTGCAGAGACTGCTTTTGCTGGTGCGCTTGTGTGTCAGTCTCCAGTGGTTATTTTCCAATACACGCACTGATCTTATTGGATCAGGGGCCCACCCTACTCTAGCATGGCCTTATCTTAACTGATTACACCCATGCTAACCCTCTTTCCAAATAAATGCTATTGGTTAAGACTTGACCATCTTGGAGGCCTGGTGTTAAGCATGGCTAACACTTTCTTCCATATGTGGGTTTCAATATAACCTAAGCACCAGCAAGCAGGTCCAAAGGAAGATACACTGCCGGGCTCCCTTTTTATCTGTGCATGAGCTGCGCTCTCCTTAGAAGTGGCTCAGCAAGGTTCAGTCCCTGGCCTGACCAGGATGAATGTATGAGTTCTCATCCTGTAATCCAGGTCAGGAGGGCTTGAGGCAAGGTTGTTAATAAACAGCAGAAAACTCTTTGGCCCTGGGAAACATGCAGGGTGCAAACAAGGCACCATGAGGCTTGCAGCCTCGCATGCAGAGGAGCCAGAGCCAAGACTGAGCTCTGGAGTCCCACAGCAATATGTCCTGCTTGTTAGGTGTCAGCAGGCGGCTGGGCTCTTCTGGAACAAGGCAGCTGGCCCTGACCAACACATTGAACCCTTCTGAGTGGACCTCTCATCAATACGGGATTAACCCTTCTATCAAAGGTCTACACGCTAGTGCAGGAAACAGGATCAAATAAGTAACTACCACACTGATAAGAAACAGCAAGAAAACAATCAACACTGAACGCCTTCAACTGACCTTTGATTTTAACATCCTCTCAATCACGAGTTGTTGCTTTTTGCACAGTGGTCCAACAAGGCTCCCCTACACTCAGTATCTTAATCTTAGAGGTTCATCAAAGACACTGGTCGGAGAGTATCCTAAAAACATTACAGAAGTCAACACTCAGGGCTGTTTATATTTATAAACTACAGAAGCTTCAACTAGAGGTTCTCCTGTACACAGGCCTACACTCGTGCCCTCCTTCCCATAGTTGTTCTATAACTCTTAACCTAAAACGAGATTCATGAGCAACAAAACACACCTGTTAAAAGAATCATCTTAACGGCCTCAGATGTAATACAAAGGAAAAATAAAATAATGTGTAATTAAGTAATAACACTGATGCTAATATGTGAATACTTGAGACTAAGTTCACCCAAAGAGTATAGAAGGTTAATCGAAGAAGAGACTTCATCCATGCAAGTACTTAGAACTTGTCCATGCTGGGGTGAGAGTTTTCTTTTTTTTCTTTTTTTTTTTTT
>JAQQSO010004256.1:0-12936 GCA_028658305.1 Pachyuromys duprasi | reverse complement strand
TTTTTTTTTGTAAAATAGATGAATAGTTTGGAAACTGTCATTATAGCATTTGTATTCACTTTGAGCTGTTGTTATTTATGCTTTGCCCCCATCAGGGCTGGTCTCTCCTCCTCAGATGTCAGTGTGGCATTGTGGGGCCAGGGCTCAAAGGTACAATTGGTCAAAATACAGTTTTCAAGTGTACACCAAATGGCCAAATGGTCTGTATAGCTCCGCTGCCTAGTACTTGTGCATTGTGATGTGAGCTCTTAGCTATTGCTTCACTGCCATGCTTGCCTGCCTGCTGTCATGTTCCCTGCCATCACGGTCATGGACTCTAACTCATTGTAAATATTAACTCCAAATAAACTTATTATTCTATAAGTTACTATGGTCTTGTCATGATGTCTTTCCACAGCAATAGAAAACTAACTATGACAGTGTGTTCTCTCCTTCTTCTTAGAGTTATACTTTTCGTTTCTTTTATTTTCTTTCTTTTTCTTGTTCTTTTATTTTTTGAGATAAAGTACCTGTGTAGCCCTGGCTGTCCTGAAACACACTCTGTAGACCAGGCTGGCCTTAAACTGACAGAAATCTGTCTGCTTCTGCCTTTCAAGTGCTTGGCTTAAAGGCATGAGCCAGCACCACCTGGTAGAGGTACACATTTTTATGAGCCTTTAGAGTATATTAAACTGCTTACTTTTGAAAACTTAAATATATGTTCCTTCATTCCCCCTTTATTTAGTGAAAGTTAATATACACAAAGAACTATAGAACTGAGCAGAGCTGGAAGTGGGAGAAGTGGTCTTTCCCAGGGAAGATCACACCAATTGGCTATCCAATGGCAAATGCTCATCTCTGAAAACAACATGTAAATCACTATTTGACTGAACAAGTCAAATATACATATATGCATACAACAACAAATACAAGAACAATTAGAGAAAAAAGAGGTCATGAAATTACAGGAGAACAGGAAGGGTTATAAGGGAGCGTTTTGAGGAAAGAAAGGAAATGGAGGAAGGTTGTCACTATACTATCATCTGAAAGAGAATTGAAAAATACAGTAAATACATTATAATCTATGATTTGGCTGTGGTTTTATCCAGAATTTTGTATATAGGACAGTTTGTCACTAGTGTAGTGATCTGAGTAGCAATTAGGACTTTTAAAAGGTAGAGTCTAAAGAGCGACCCTTAGAAGGCTGGTGGGGCTGCCCAAAGACTGCACCGCGTAGCTGTTTTTCAATTGTGTCCATTCTTGTAAGAATGGATTGTTCTCAAAGCCTGAGTCTGAATCACTCTTTGGTTTATTGTCTTCTGATTCCATCTTCCCTTGTGTACTCCTACCATCATGCCATATGGCCCTACCAGAGGCCAATGGAGCCACCCCATCTTGGATTTGAAGTTTTTCAAACTGGAATAAACAGAGTACTTTTTTTGCTAAGTATGCATTCTCAAATAACTTAGTATAATATTAAAAGTGGACTAACTTACATGATTTAACTCTAGAAGGCCCAACAATGGTTATCTGCATGTTGGAGAGAGCCAGAAAATCCAGGGGCTATTCAGGCAAAACATCTGGAAGTCTCAGAACAAGGAAACCAATCACACAGTCGCCATCTGAGACTAGAGGCCTGAAAAATCCCAGAGAGTTCCTTGAGAGTTGTAAGAGGACCCCAGACCATAACACAGCTGATTCCACGGTGGAAATACCATTCAGGCCACAAAACTCAGCATGTAGAGTGCACCACCTGCAAAAACAAAAACAAAGACCTAACCCATCAAAGTCCATAGTTCTGGGAAAGTCTCTGCACGTATTAATCTTTTTTTTTTTTTTACTTCTATAATTTTGCTTTGGAATAACTGTTTTGTTAACTGAAGTATGTCGATTTAAAACAAAAAATCTCACCTTCAGAAAGGCTCAGGGATACACTGGGATCCCAACTAATAAGACTTCCTTTGGTTTAAACCCATGTCCAAGCAGTCTTCTCTGGTGGATACCAAACAACAGGACCATCACTGCATTGAAAAAGTCTGCAGTGAAAAAAAGAAAAAGAAAAAAGAAAAAGTCTGCAGTGAAAAGTTGAAGAAACTAGCATTTGATGCCCATGACAGAAAAATAGATGCAAAGCTCAGGACTACTGAACCTTGTGTGCTGATTAGCTTCTTCTTTCTTCATCATTGTTCTATTTAGGCCTCTAGCCTGTTGGGCAGAGCCACTCACATTCAGGGTGGGAGCTTTCCCTTCAGTTGCTGTCCCACATTTCTAGCAACATAAGTACATATTTACCCAGTTGTGTGTTTTCCTAATCTCTTAGTTGTTCCTCAATTCAATCAAGTTGACAGTAAAGATTAACAGTTATATCACCAGAACTTTTTCTTCTTGAAATCTCAGTGCTGCGACTCTAACCTGGTGCCTTCTAAGCAAGTACCATACCACTGAGCTAAATCTCCAATATCTTCATTTTTCTGTAACTCTAAAGCTGTATGAAAATAAAAATCTTTATTTAAAATGTCTGTGATAGCTGGGCACAGGCCAGTAATCCCAGCACTCTGGGAGGCAGAGGCAGGCAGATCACTATGAGTTCGAAGGAGCCTGGTCTACAAAATGAGTCTAGGACAGCCAAAGTTACACAGGAAAAACTCTGTTTTGAAAAACCAAATAATAAATAAATAAATAAATAGAATTCTGTGATGAGAGCAGCCTTACCTACAAAGTAACTCCAGGCCAGCCAAGGCTACACAGAGAAACCCTGTCTCAAAAAACAAAAGAAGCAAAAATGTCTGTGATGTGCTTTGATAAAGTTGGTTAATATCCCACCTATAAATATAATAGTGATATCTATATAAATATATTCACATATGATATATGATGTAACATAATATAGAACTGTAATATACAAGTTAGAAAACAAAACATCTCTAATGAAAATAACATGCAAAGGGAGCTGGAAATCCTAATACACACCTTTAATCTCAGCACTTGGGAGGCAGAGGCAGATGGATTTCTGACTTCAAGGACAGAGCAAGTTCTGAAATAGCCAGGGCTTTACAAACTTTGCTTGAAAAAGAAAACCAAAACTGTGCAAAGGATATAAATAGGTGATCATTTATGAAGAAAACATTAACTTAACATTCATACACTTTCAATTAGTATTTGAATGGTCTCTGCCATGGCAGTGCATAGGAAGACATGGTACTAGAGAGGAAGCTGAGAGTTCTACATCCAGATCAACAGGTAGCAGGAGGAGAGAGCAATACTATGCTTGACTTTAGCATTTGAAACCTCAAAGCCAACCCCCAGAGACACACTTCCTCCAACTAAGGCCACACCTTCTAATAGTGCCACTCCCTTTGAGCCTATGGGGCCATTTTCATCCAAACCACCACATCTATGGTGAAATATGGATCAAGGACTACAAAAATAAGTTGCACTAGCCCTTATCTTACTCCTGGCTGGAACCAGCATTGTCACATGAGCAGTAATAAACACAACAGCCTTTATCATAGGAAATATAAAACTTAAGAAACTAAGTAGACAGGTTGATTGGGACCTAAAGATATTAAGTTTCCACTTCTGAATTAAAACAACTGTTAGATTCCCTTACAGAAATAGTCCTACAAAATTGGAGAGGCTCAGACTTACTTCTCATGAGACAAGGGAGACTATGCATGGCTTTGGGGGGGGGGGGGTACTGTTGTTTCTATGTTACATGGTCAGGAGTAATTAGAGAAAATCTTGCCATGATTGGGGAAAACCACTGAGCCTTCTCTCCAGCCCCTCTTAAACTGTCACACTTCTTGACGTATTTAAGTCCAGTTAAAAGTCACTGTTATACAGAGTTTATATGATGCCCAGATTCATGTAATCCCGATAATTGAGAGGCTGAAGGAGGGAAAATTTGAGTTCCAGGACACCAGGGATACACAGTGAAACACTTTCTCAATTAATTAATTGTTTTGAAGTACACATAATATTTTGTAGGCAAAGATGTTCTTCACTGGGTCATTACAATATGAATAAACATAAAAGATCAGAATGAGTAACAACTAAGAAATATGTTGAGCTTTATGAATTGTGTGTCTTACTAAGAGATTACAGTTACATAAATTGACAGCCAAACATGGTGCCTCCCAACACTTGGGAGGCAGAGCCAAGCAGATCTCTGTAATTATCTTATATATTATATAATATGATATAACAATAATATAACATAATGGTATATATTATACACCGTATATATATGAACATACTTGTTTATTGGGGCTAGGGAGACACCACCTTCTGGCCCTCTGTTGGCACCAAGAATGCATGTGATACAGACATACATTCAAACAAACATGCTCCTACACATAAAATAAGTAATTTTTAATTAAATGTATTATTGTAACACAACAATAATTGCATAAGTTTCTAGTAATCAACTTGTTTGTTAGTTTATTTATTTTTGAAACAAGCCCTTACTATGTACCTTAGGTTGGCCTAGCACTGGCTATACATCTCAGTTTGGCTTAGGAACAGAAATCCTCCCACTTCTGCCTCCTAAGTACTGGAATAACAAATAAGCGCTATCATGACCAGCAGTAACTCTTACATTTTAGAGACAGGTCTGAAATCCAGATCATAGCTGTGGCCAAACAATCTTTCTAAATCCTTTATTTTCATCTGTTGAATAAGGGCAAGAACATTTTGTTCTTAGGGTTCTATGAGAATTAAATGAGATTATATGTGTATTTAGCATACTGCAAAAGAGATTGTTTTGTAAACAGTGACTCACAATAGCTCTAGAATGGAGCTGTTTACTATTGAGAAAATGGACTCAGAACTTGTGTAATTCCATATATCTTGAAAGTGGTGATCTGGGATTCAAACCAAGTTTAATATGAAACTGCAAGCTCATAATCACACTAAACGGTAAGCTGCTACTTACACTTTTACTGGTGCTCCTGCTGAGTATCATGAGTGAAAAGCTTCTAATTAACATGCAGAAATAAGACAAAAGGAGGACATAGGACTATATGCACAATATTACTCTGCTTTTGCTTTGAACTTTTTATGCTGTACTTATGATCAATAATCATTGTCTTTTGGGCTGGTGAGTTAGTTCACCTACTGAATTTGAATCCTGGAACCCAGAGTAGAATGGAAGATCTGACTCCCGAAAGTTGTTATCTACATCCACAGACATACCATAGCATATACATCCTAGTACACACACACACACAAAAAAAAAAATACACATATTAATAATAATGATGATGATATAGTGAACTATATTTAGAATAATGGCACATAGAAAATGTTAATTATTATCATAATTTTTGATAATAATAATTTATTTTGATGCTTTGAAGACTCACCAAATTGCCCAAATCTGAATTAGTTATATTTTCCTTGCTCAGAATTCATACTTTAATTTGAACATTTGCATTGTGAATTCAACAATTCTGGGACGCCCTCAGCTATCACTTTTTTTGTTAGAAAAAATGTCTTTTTATTGATTTCCAGGGACATTTGGTTAATATTCTTTATTATAATTATTGTTGTTATCATTATCATCATCATTTATTACAATTTACTCAATTTTTATCCCCGCTGTGGCCCCCTCCATCGTCTCCTTCCAATCCTGTTCTCCCTCCCTCTTCTCCTCCTATGCCCCTCTCCTAGTCCACTGGTAGGGGAGGTCCTTATCCCCTTCTCTCTGACCCTAGCCTATCAGGTCTCATCAGGACAGGTTGCATTGTCTTCCTCTGTGGCCTGGCAAGGCTGCACACCCCAGGGGAAGGTGATCAGACAGCATGTCACTGAGTTCATCCCATAGAAAGCCCCTGCTCCCCTTACTAAAGCCCCACTTGGATACTGGTCTATGGGCTACATATGAGCAGGAGTTATAAGCCCTCCACATACACTGTCCTTCATTGGGGTATCATTCTCTTCAGGGCCCCCAGTGTTCAGGTTTTCGTTTTGTTTTTCTCTCTGTTGGTCTCCTTTTAGAGTTCCTGTCCCCTCCAGGTCTTTCTCTCTCCCCCCTTCTTTCATAAGATTCCCTGAACTGTGCCCAAAGTTGGCCTATGAGTCTTAACCTCTGCTTTGATACCTCAATCAGTGGAGTCTTTCAGAGGCCATCTGTGGTAGGATCCTGTCCTGTTCCCTGTCTTCTGCTTCTGATGTCTGTCTCATTTGTCCTTCTGAATGAGAATTGAGCATCTTCCCTAGGGTCTTCTTTGTTGTTTAGCTTCTTTAGGAGTATAGATTTTAGCATGTTTATCCTATACGAGACAGGTTTTCTCTGTGTAGCCTTGGCTGTCTTGGACTTGCTTTGTAGACTGGGCTGGCCTTGAACTCACAGGGATCCATCTGCCTCTGCCTACCCCTGTGCCACTGTGCCCAACTTCCTTCATATATTTTTTTATTTCCTTGTTGATGCTGCATTCTGTATCTGATTAGCCATGTTTGTTATGTGATTTATTATATCCATTGAGTTTGCAACAGTGTTTTTGTTTGCTGTTATTTTTCTTGTTTTTTTTTAACTCTTAAAATATAAAAACACCAGTTAGTCTAGAACTAGTTATGCATAACTCAGGATGGCCTTGGATTTGCAATCCTCCTTTCTCAGCCTGAAGTTTGGTAGAGTTAAGGCACTGGTCACCATATCTCATGAGTTTTTAATTTTAAAACTTTTGTTTTCATTTCTAAAATTAGTTTTCAAAAGTACGGGGTCTTCCTTTCTTCCTTTTATTTTTTTTCTTTTGGTTTTGTTTTTAGTTTTTTGAGACAGGATTTTATTTAACCCAGGCTGATGCCAAACTCATTATGTACCTAAAGATGGCTTTGAATGCCTGATATTCCTGTCCCTACCTCCCAATAATATAGTATGACAACTATATGTGCATCGTGGATTTTAGTATCTGCAAAAAATAAGAACCGATGTTTCATGGCATGAGGGACAACTATACATTGTGTTTTGAGATTGTTTTATTAATTACATAAAAAGCATGTTATATTTTTAGTAATATAACCATCATTTTAAATAATAATTGTTCCCCTTTATTCATTTTAGTCCTTTACGAATCATTGATAATGGAGACTGATCAATGACTGGGACTTATTTCCTTTCTAGGAAATAAAAACATATTGTAATATGGAAAAGATCTGTTTGCACATGATAAATTTTCAGTGACTGGTCATCCTCATTTGTTTCTACTTACTGATTATATTTAGCCTTGAGAGCCTGCCCTATGTATCTGAAAATCATATCTCTACTTTAAAATCGGCCAGGGGAAGAGTGAAATGGTTCAGTGGGTAAGTGCTTGCGGCTGAAGCTGATGACCTGTTTAATCCTTGGAACTCACATAGAGATGGAAAGAGAGAAGTAACTTCAGCTTGTTGTCCTCTCACTTCCACATGAGTATAGGGGCATGCCCACCACACACACACACATAAATAAATAAATATTAAAACAAATTTGAACATAAGCTGTCTTTGCCAGATCTTCAAGTTCTGCCCCTTTTCAATGCTCAGTACTCATATAATTGTAATCTTTTTTAAAGACACACTTTAAATATGTTGAAGTTTGCTTTCCTATCACCTTAGCATAAAATGTAGGGCAAAGGATAAAGCTTGGTGGTGGAGTACCTACCATGCATGAAGCTTCATGCATAAAGAAAATATCCAACCCCCTTGACATGACATGATTGAATGGTCTATGTCTACATGCCTCTATTTGCTCTCTATATTGTATTTTTTTCTGATAGAGACTATCAATAAGTCTGGAACTTTGCATTCTGCTAGATTGGCTGGCTGGTTAATGGTTAGTGAGCTCCTGGGAACTGCTTGTCTCTGCCCACGCCACCTCCAACCCTATGATTCTCTAGATTCACTTGAGTTGAGCTTGCATTAAAATTGTACTAGGCTGGGTGTGGTTGTACACACTTTAACCCAACATCCCAGAAGCAAAGGCCAGCCTGCTCTATATAATGAATTTCAGGCTAACCGGAGCTACATTGTTTCAAAAATAAAAACAAGCAAACAAAACAAACAAACAAACAAACAAACAAAAACCTAAGATAAGGAAGAGGAAAGATAACTCAGCAGTGAAGAGCCCTGACTTCTCTTGCATAGAAACTGTGTTTCATTCTGAGCACTTACATGGTGGATTACAGCAATCTATAACCCCTGATTCAAGGGATGTGATATCCTCTCTGGCCTCTGCAGGCATTAGGCACACATTTGGAATACATACATGAAAGCAAAACACTCATACACACAAAAAATTTTAATTTTTTTAAATTGCAGCAGATTGTTGGAATCTATTCTGAATTCTACCCAGACTTAAGGTTTTATATTAATAAAATATATATTATGTGCTTGCTCCCATTGAAGTCAGGAAAGAATTTAATAACTTCTGAAGCAGGCATCATGATATATATCTGTAATCTCAGTAGCTGAGAGGTGAAAGCAGGAAAACCAAGAGTTCAAGGCCAATATTGGGTATGTAAGAGTGAGAGCCTGTCTCAAAACTCAAGTAAACATTAATCCCAGCTCTCAAGGAGACAGAGGCAGGTAGATCTCTGTGAGTTTGAGGCCAACATGGTCTACAAAGTGAGTCTAGGGCATCCAAGGCTACACAGGAAAACCTTGTCCCCCCAAAATTTTTAAAAACTAAACAAATAAATTTAAAATGTCCAACTTAGTCATAATTGACCTTTCTAAATGTTTAGATATTATTTTATTTTGTTTTTAATTAAAATACAGTCTATTATTTCCTCTACCCTTTCCTCTATTGAAACTTTCTCCATCTTTCCCCCTTCCTCTCAAATTCATGGCCTTTGATTATTAGTGTTATACGTACACATATGTGATTAAATGTGTAAATACAACCTACTGAGTAGGGCTGACCTATGTTAAAACTAGCAGAATTTATTTTGAAAATATGTCATGTAGCCGATAATAATTGAAATGTTTTAAAGCTAGATTCTGTTAATTTTAACATGTCTATTTTTCAATATTTTTACAACTTACCACCTCCTGAGAACAAATTATTTACCTGTTTATTATATGTAAGACTACATGAACATAATACAGAGCAGATGCTTTTTTTTCATTAAACATACCAATATACACAGTAAGTCTGGACTGCTGCTTATAGTCTGAGCACAGGTACTTAGCCTGCTCCATACTGTATATGCTTGCAATGCACAGAATTCCTGTAACCAAAAGGAGTAATGAAGCACATAAAATGGGTTTTTTATTATAACACAGTATTCAGAAGCATGAGACATTTGTGATTTTGTTGATATAAATATTGGTTTTAAAACTGCTTTAATACCGTGACACACTGTCTTTCTCCTTTAATCCCAGCATGAGGTGGGTAGGGGTAGATGGATCCTGGATCCCTTATTATCTGAAACAAGAGTCTCTCATTGATCCCAATGTTCACCTGTTGACTAATGATCTCCAGGGAGCCACTTGCCTCCTCCCAAGCTTGCTAGGTTTATAGATGTGCATGACTACATCTGGGTTTTCATGGAGATACCAGGTACTGCAACCCAGCTATTCATGCACACACAGTAGGTACTTTACTGACTGAGTTATCTCCCCAGACCTAATTTATACATTTTTGATGATCTCTGAGTATAGTATGGTGGTCAGTGTGTCCTTTGAATGGTGATTCCTGGGTTTAATCCCAAAACCAGACATAAAAATAGTAAAATAGTTGTATTATTTTGCATAGTTAATTCAATCACATTATTAAAAATTTGAAGTATAAAATTATATAGTAAAATTATATAGTAAAAAGTGTGCTTCACATTGCTTTGCTCCACCAGCTAGGTTCCTTTTCCCACTTTCAAACAATATTAGTAATATCCTTCAAGAGATTATTTATGATTATTCATAAAAAATGATACAGTTACACAAAATGGTAACTGTATCAAGACATTTATTCTTGGCATTTTAATTTAACAATACATGCTAGTATACTGGAGCTAACTTTATATTAATATATAAAGAAGTTCCTCATTATGTTTATTGCTTCATAGTATTTCTTTCTTTCTTTTTGTTTGTTTGTTTTTTGGGGGGGAAACAGGGTTTCTCTGTGTAGCCCTGGTTGTCCTGGACTCTCTTTGTAGACCAGGCTGGCCTCAAACTCACAGAGATCCACCTGCCTCTGCCTCCCTGGGTGCTGGGGTCAAGGGCATGCACCACCACACCTGGTTAGTATTTTAATATTTCAATACAGGATTGTTCTGGTTGGTTTTTATCAATTCAACACAAGATAGAGTCAGCCAGGGAATCTCAATTCAGACAATGCCCCAATCAGATTGCTCTGTAAACAAGCTTATAAAAAATTTATTGATTAATGATTGATGTGGAAGGGACCAACCTACTATAGGTAGTGACATCCTTTGGCAGGTGGTCCTGGGGTATATAAGAAAACAAATTGAGCAAGCCAGAAAGAAGCATTTCCGCACGGATTCTGCTCCAGTTTTCTGCCTCCAGGTTCTAGCCTTGAATTCCCTGAATTACATTGGCTTTGCTCAATGGACCGTGACTCGAGATATGTAAGCCAAACAAATGCCTTCCTACTGAAGTTTCTTTTGTTCAAGATCTCTACCACAGCCACAGAGAGCAAACCAAGACAAGGATTATTTAAGTAATACTTTATTGAGAGTCCTATGAGCTGGGTACAGTTTCTTTTTATTACAGCTTTTCTGATATGTCAGGTTATACACATGGGTACATTAACAGGATAAATTCTTAGAGGTCAGATTCTGAAATGGAAACTGTGTATTTGCAATCTGCCAAATGCTGTTAATATGCTGTCCATATTTGGATATAGAACCAAATTACAACCCCACAAGTAATAGAAGAAAATACCTGATTCTGCATACCCAGACATGGCAGGATGGTAGCAAATTTTTGGTTGTACATTTTATTAGATGATGTGGTGATTTGAATAGGAATGGCCCCTATAGAATAAAGTGTCTGAATGCTTGGCCACTGGAGTTGCACTATTAGGAGGTGTAGTCTTGTTAGGGTAGGTGTGGCCTTGTTGAAGGAAGTGTTGTAACTGTGGAGGTTGGCTTTAAGGTTATAAGGTCTCTTAGATTAAGCTACAGGCCCCTTCTGCTGCCTGTGGATCTAGATGTAGATCTCTCAGCTCCATCTCCAGCACCCTCCAGCACCATGCTGGCCGGTATGCTGGCCACCATGATAATAACATACTAAGCCTCTGAAAGTGTAAGTCAGGCCCAATTAAATGTTTTCCTTTATAAGAGTTACCTTGGAGCGGGGGGGAGGCGGGGGGACGCTAGGCATGGTGGCACAGGCCTGTAATCCCAGCACTCAGAGAGGCAAAGACAAGGCAAATCTCTGTGAATTTGAGGCCAGCTTGGTCTACAAAAAAAAAAAAAAAAGTTGCCTTGGGCATGTCTCTTCACAGTAATGAAACCCTAAGACAGGTGAAAATAAAAAGAGACATATGTCATTTTATTGCTTTTAAATATAAATGACAGGTTTGAATCGCTGTACGATGGAGGAGTGGGCACCAAGATCTCACTGACCTTGTCTTCCTTGCTTGTCCAAGCTTCAGCACAGTTGGAGATAGCTGGCAGTAAGGCTGGAAAAGACTCTGGAAAGACCAAGATAAAGGCAGTTTCCCACTCCACTGAGCTGGCTTGCTCAGGCAACATTCATTCCACATTCATCAACACCTGAAATCTAGGACAACCAGACATGGACATGTGGGCATGACCACTATTGTGTACGGTGCAGCCATTCTGGAGTACCTCAGTGCAGAGGTACTTGAATTGGCAGGAAATGCATCTAAAGATTTATCCCTGTCACTTTCAACTTGTTATTCAAGGAAATGAAGAGTTGGACTCTCTGATCCAGGCTACAATTGCTGGGGGTGGTGTCATCCCACACATCCACAAATCTCTGTTTGGGAAGAAAGGACAATAGAAGACCTTCTAAGGATGCCTGGATTCCTTATTATCTCAGGACTCTAAATATTGTTAACAGCTGTCCAGTGTTGGTGATACCAGTGGACTGTATCTCTGTGAAAAACACAGTTTAGCCTTTTTGAGCAAGTTGAAAGCTTAATTAGTCTTCCAACCAACCAAATTTCTGCATTCAAGTCTTAACCATATTTAAATGTTACTGTGGCTTCAAAAAAGCTATTGATTCTGAATTAGTGGGTTTTTATTGACTTGGCTGTTTTTTAAAAAATGTTTGGACTTTAATTGTGATTCAGAAGTTATAAGTAAGAAACATTTGGTTTTGTACAGACATTATTTCATATATATATATATGAAGAGAGAGACTTTTCTCTTTGTTATGGGAAAACAGTAATGGGAAAAGCCACACTCAGAACATGCATCCGTGACTGTATGAAGAATTGAAAAAATCTATTCACTCCGGCAGGACTCACGAGAGTAACCTCTGGAAGAAGCAGACACACCCAAGAGGAGTAGACAATTGAAAATAAACTGAGAGCTGAAATCAATGAATTAGAAACACACACACACACGCAAAAAAAAAAAAAATTCAAATAACCAATTGAGACCAAGAGCTGGATAGACAAAAACTTAGCCAAACTAACTAAAAGGCATAGAGAAACTATCCAAATCAGCAAAATCAGAAACGAAAAGGTTACATAACAACAGACAGTGAGGAAATCTAAATAATCATTAGGTCTTACTACAAAGCCTATATGCCAAAACATTTGAAAATCAAATGAAATGGACAATTTTCTTGATAGACTCCATTTACCAAAATTAAATCAAGATCAGGTGAATAGATTAAATAGTCCTATATCCCCTAATGAAATAGAAACAGTCATCAAATTCTCCCTTCCAAAAAAAGGACAAGGCCAGATGGTTTCAGCACAGAATTCTACCAGACCTTCAAAGAAGAACTAACTCCAATTCCCTTCAAACTGATATGTTAGGG
>JAQQSO010004255.1:0-12936 GCA_028658305.1 Pachyuromys duprasi | reverse complement strand
AAGAATTCAGAAATAAAGATTTCTCCATGCCTTCTTAGTGGTATAGACTGATGTTTTAGCATCTGGGGGGAAAACCTTAGTGTCACATGGAGAAAAATCAAGGCTCCAGTCAACTCTTTGTCCATCCACACAGGCCTGTTTTCAGGAGATAGTCACACAAGGCAGGACAAAGATCTTTCCTAGATGGAGTGAATGTGTTCTGCCCCAGTCTTCCAAGGTTTCCTTTAGCGTCAAGAAGCTTCACTGAACAAAGATATAGCCCATCAAACAGCATGATCCCTATTTTCCTGAGTACATCTGGTTGAGAGAGTTCGGGCATTTAAAGGCTGGCCACTCTTTTCCAGTGCTGATGATTACAATTTAATAATAAATTGGAAAATAATTGTGCATAAATTAGCTGAATGCCTTTATTCAATATGTTTACTGTTGCCGTGCTCTAAAAGTATACTCCTTCTTGAAATCATGTTCAGGATTTGTTTGAACACTTCTAAAATCCGTGTGCAAGTGTGGCATGGAAGCAGATGCCTGATTGTCCATCACTTGGGGCTGAAGTAAGACAATTAGCATTCTGTCCTCAGTTGGGGCTGTGAACCAAAACTCTACTTCAAAGAAAGAAAGAGGAGGGAAAGCTATGTGATTTTTATAGGACTCTCATTTAAGAGTGAAAGTTCAATAGGAGTAAAAGTTTCACAATGGGGTCTAAAGTTCTAGAATATTCTGGGAAGCTGGGATTTCAAGGACTCTTTGTCCATTCCAGTATCATTGACAAAACCTTGCTGTTTAGTATTAGTGTGAATAAGGAACTAGAGTTTTCCCTAGTAAACTTAAACCAGCAAGCTACCAGCCTTGCAATCTTGGGTTAAGGCTCATGATGAACTAGTTACACTTCCCACTTCTCCAGGTTCTGCTGGCATTGTGAGAATGCCTTGTGTACCTCTGTGATCTCTAAAGTGCTCTACACAGAATTGACACTAAGTTCAATAAATGTTTCTTCAATACAGGAAGAAATGTTCTGATGCCACTTACAGTGAGAGCAGTTTTCATCTTCAAAGCACTTTATTCACATTAATTCTGCTATTTACATTTTGCTGATGGGTAAACGGCTGGAGAGGCTAAATGGGCTGTTAAAGGCCAGACAGAGGAAACCCTGCCTGACAGGAATAGAAAAGTGCAATTACTGATTATAGGTCATATGTCCCTTGTCATTTTTTCTTTTAATAAAAGTAAATAGGATGAACAACTCCTTGTCTGGATAATTCCATAGCCCTTAAAGAAATGTACATATTCAATGGTCTCAATAATTCTATAGAACAGAGATTGACAAAGGTTATATTTTGTGGTTTCAAGTTTGTGTGTATGTTGTATGCATAAACAGTTTTAATATACCTTGCAAGATGACTCTCTTCACATGTATGGTTATAAAAGAAGTGCTAGTCTACCTTTGACACAGAGTAAGACACATTTTATCTAAAGCATATTTTGCTCTTGCATAGTGTGTAGATCCAAACACAGTAATGATATCAAAATTTCAGAATAAACATTAAGGCAATATAAAAATCTATGGGACTATTACATATTAAAGTACTCACAGGAATTCTTAAGGTTCAGTTAAATGTCTTCATGTGTATCTTAGTAGCCAGTTTCCTTCATCAAACCCTTATATTCTAAAACTGTCATCTTCAGGCGTAGATTGGTGACTATGTATTGTTTCAGGTCAGCAGAGTTCTATTCATCAGCTCCTAGATTCCATGGGATACTTTTGTTTTTGTTTCCTATGCATGGCTTCAGGATAAATTAGTCTGATCATCCCTTGGGTAAAGTGAATTGCCATACTAACCCTATCTCTCCACTAGCCAGGATGATCCTGCCTGGGTTCTCCCCTAGGGTAAAGAAATCATTTGGAATTCCTCACACTTCTTAGATTCTGACCTCAGGTTGTAAATCACAGGTAATGGTAGTGATGCATTTGGTTCTCTGAGAGGAAAACAATATTAAAATAATAGACAGTGAAGAAGAAAAACCTTTGGCTATTGGCCAGGTCATGAAAAATATCTCTAGGGGCAACAGGAGTTCTAATCTCATGAAGTACACATTTAGAGTAGGTTGAGTCTTAGTTACTGTTAACTCTTTAGGGCAAGGAAACCTGAGGGATTACTACTCTAAATCATACATCTGCTGAGAAAACTGAAGACTGGAATACAATACTCTGCTGTGCCTGGGATTTCTCTTTAATTTGGAAACCTCCAATGGAGCAGGATGCCTAACAGAAGTTCATTAGAACCAGCTACTACTGAGTCTGTTTCTAATCCATGGAGCTGATGCACCTCTTTCACTTGACTGCTCATATAAAATAACTAAACATATAATCTCATTTGAACAAATAAATCCATTCTGGCATGCCTTGAGCAGAGGGGACTCTGATTACAAAACCTCACATTCTCTATACAACAAACATCTAGTGTGTCCCAGGTTAAGGAAACCAACTAAGGAATCTGAATGTGGAAAGTCATTGTATCATCTGATATCAAGTTAACATTATGGCTTCTGTTTTGAAGGACGTCAAAAAAGATTTGAACAATGGCTGCCAGCACACACACACACACACACACACACACACAGTCCCCAAGAAAATATTACAGTGCCATAGGAAGATAAGAGGTCTCCCTCCTGTGTGTGATATAAATGTGTGAGCATTATTAAAGATAGTCTACAAATCCCATTTAAGAACAAACCCAGGTGTTAAAGGTCTAAAAGCATTTTCCTTATATAGAGAGTGTCCTGTCTTAGGATAAGTTTCACGGAATTGAATGCAAACTGACAGCAGAGTGGACTCAAGAAAGTTGTAGGAAAATAGTATAAAACAGGATCAAAGTTGATCAGTGGTCAAGAGAGCAGATCACGTAAGCTAAACAACAGATGTCAGTAGCTTCTCAGTCTTAGCCCACCGATGAAGCACACAGACACTGTGCCTGAGAAGCCACTGACTGTTTTCTCGCTTCCCTCATTATCCATGCAAAAACTTTTCCCTCTTAGATCACCTAGCTCTGGGAAGTCTACTTTATCCCTTTTATGCCCACAAACTCAGTTTCAGGTTTCACACTTTCTGCTATCATTACTGATGGAAGACTCTAATAGCGTTAGAAAACCCTAAAGTCACAAAACTGATATATAACTGGCAGGTAATTGCTTAAAATACCAGCAGAGATGGATGTCTAATCTGTTTTTAAAAATCTGAGCAGAAGGAGAGCAGCCCAGGCCTTTGCCACTCCTTTCCCCCAACAACAAGGTCACTCGAGAATCTCAGACAAGAAAGCAAAAGTTGTAAATGCCAGACATAATATGACTTTGTTTTCAATCCCAAAGTTCCTGTTACTTTCTTCAAACAGAAAACCATATTGTTCATTATGTAACATTAGATAAAATTCCTGATCATAAGTTTTATCAATTCATTTATTGAACAAATATATTGGAGTATTCTACTACATATTGTGCAACAAGCTGAAATAAATAAAATATTAAAGCAGCTATAACAAGATAGAGAAGAATAAGCATAATAAAGAAGTCCCATATCTAAACATTACAATAGAAAACCAAGTATGGATTCTTCTTAAACAGTATGTGAGGTATGAACAAGCTGCCCACTAATGTTTAATCAAAATAGAGGTACTGGTTATTTTAGTTACATTGTTTTATACTTTGCAGTTGGAAGGAACATTCATGGATCTGCTAATTGGTATTTTTTCAAATTATTTAAACATGAAGAAATTAGTGTTGTATGAGATGTAATAAGGATAACACAAAACCTACATTCAATTTGTGTCTTTATGTGTGTGTGTGTGTGTGTTAAACATATGAAAGAGAACAAAATGGCTCATAAAAGCTACCAGGGAATTGCTCCCCAACTCCTTGCCCAGTCATCAGTCAAAAAAGATCATTTTCCTCCTTCTTAACTTGCTCTAATAACGCCTTGCTAGGAGGAGTCCAAGGGAAAGATGGTCAGAAGTTTTGTTTCTTAGTTAGGCTCATTCTTTACGGTAACATCATTATTTAATTAAAGAAGCAGTAACAAACTATATAAGGAAATGTAGTATCTTATTATCATCATTCATAAATGAAAAGAGTTGAATAGGAATGGCTTTCACAGAAAGACAATTTTCCTGAAGACAATAAAGTGTTTAATATAGTTGTGTAGGTTTCTTAAATCAAGGAACACATTATTTCTAAGTAGTGGCTCAAAAAAATCCTTCATGTGATCTAAGTTCAAACATCTTTTGGTGTGACTAATAGACACATAAGAGTCTTAGGGTGCATCTTAAACTTTCCCTTTTTGTAATATTATTAAATTCACCAGAACTTTTATTAGTTAGAAATTGGTAGGGAGCATATTTGATGCCAGCATTTCTCTGTAGAGGGGGAGGAGGAAAGGAATTCTGGGTCGATTGCCTGCTTAAAACATGGGCCTGTAACTTTAAAGGAAAAGGAAAGAAAAATCTCTGACATAATCATGCACGACAACTGTGGAATCCTATGTGCAAACTGAATATCAAACTGCTTTTATTCATATTGTCCAAAATGCATCATCTGGAAGACTGAGTATCCCAGCTGTAGTCCCTCCCACCTCCCCTCCCAATCCCACTCTCCCTTCCTTATCTCCTATGCCCCTCTCCAAGTCCATGGATAGGGGAGGTCCTCCTCCCCTATCATCTTATCCTAGCTTATTCAAACTCATCCAAACTGGCTGCATTGTCCTCCTCTGTGGCTTGGCAAGGCTGCTCCCTCATCCAGGGGAGACAGTCAAAGAGCTAGCAACTGGGTTCATGTCAGAGACAGTCCTTGTTCCCCTTACTAGAATACCCACTTGGATACTGAGCTGCCATGGGCTACACCTGAGCAGGGGTTCTAGGATGTATCCATGAATGGTCCTAGGTTGGAGTATCAGTCTCAAAAAAGACCTCTGTGCCCAAGTCAAACAAATATATTTATAACACTGTTAATTAAGAAGTTTGTTTTAATAACTTTAAAAAAGTAAATTGTCTTCTTTGGCCCAAAAAATATTAACAGGCTTGGCTTAAGGCTTTCACATTGTAAAGGCATATAAGGTCATTAATTGTTCCTCACAAATGTAAAATATATAAAGGCATTATTTATTAATTCTTTTACATTTATCAAAGTTGGCTAAATTCCAACCTTTACAACAGTGATGGTAAAATGATTTTCAACAATTTTTTCTTGGTTTGTTAGAAAGTATTTGTAGTAATGATAGGTAGTATTCAGTTTAGAACTGCTTGCTTTGATTGTGTCTGTCAATCAAAATTTAAAAGGAATTAATGTAATAACTGGAATAGTTTTCTAAATCCAGCCATGACAAAATTTCCAAGTCATTGCTACCTTAAAGTATACCAATAATACAGTTTGCAATTACCCAATTAATCTTTTCCTATTATTATTCTCTGGGTAAAATACTGTGTATTTGCCACTCATGAGTGAAGTCATTAGCTGGAGAGCAGAGGATGCAGCTCTGATTAAAATGGACTGGTGGCTGTATTTGAAAGACTTCTTGAGAAGCAGATTCATAAGAAGATAACAGAGAGTTTTGTTTTGTTGTCCTTTCTCCTTGTAACTTTTCTCTAAAGCATATGTGATTTTGAAAGGAAACTTGGAGCTCTGTAGTGTGATGAGCATAGACAACATCTCTGAGGAAGAAGACATTTCTGTTACCTGTAATGTAAATCTCTATCCTTTCAGGTATACTTGTATGCCTTTCAATTCTATCAAACCATTATTCTTCTAACAAACACCTTCTGTTGAAATTTTATGCTGATTTAGAAAATTAAAAAACAAAGAACATTAGTAATATTAAGCAGGTTAAGGTGAAATGGACTTAAAATTGCTTGCCTTTCTGTGTGTACCAGCATATACAGCCTGTGCTCCTCTTGGTGTCCTGTGCTTAATCAATAAACACAGACAACATTTTCAGTGAGTCCATGATCAGGTACACTTTGGAGACAGTAGCACTCACATGAAACTTCTGAGTTTTAGAGTAGAAATAAGTAATACAAAATTGGCAGTTTAAAAGGCCCCTCTGAAGCATAAAACAGTAAGTTAGAGAAAGGAAGGAAGAGTGAGAAAATAGAGGGAGAAATAGATGAGGAAGATAAAGGGAGGAAGGGAGGGAGGAAAGAAGAGAGGAACAGAGGAAGGGAGGAAGGGGGAGACTTCGGAGCACTAAGAGAGTGGGGGGGGGTATTATCTACCTCTGTAAAAAACATGCTAGGCATCTAGGAATCTACATACTGATTCTTAAATATGGTGTGTGATTACAAGAAGATGAATATCCCAAAAATTCAGGGGCATCTTTAAAAATAGGATGTTAATTGTCCCCGTCACTGCTTCCAATCAAGTACTCAGGTGTGAACCCTCTTCTTCCTTCACATCTAGTATCCTCAAATAGTTTTAAATTAGAATATTTACTCTTTGGTCACAAAAAATCAGATAGTCCATTTCTGGACTGTCTCTCAAAGTGTGTTTAAAAATGAGCACCAACCCTTGGGCTTCACTCATTAGACTTAAGAATTGTTCTATTTTCTTCTTCCATTTTTACATGCAAAAGTCCCCAAAGAACAACCTTCTAAAGTTAGTAACAATAGTCCCATTAGGCCATCATAAAACCATATTATCGATGGGTTTAATAACTTTGAGTATGAGCTATAAACTGATTTCTCAATTGGGATGTTTCTTTGAAATGTGGGTTGCAAAATAAAATGAAATGTGCCAAGTTTAGAGGTGACAATAAAAGGTAGAATCCTTTTTATGAATGCATAAAATTCTCAGAATCATCAAAGAAAATATCAAGTTACAACATAGGCTATCATGTGATCCTGAACCAATGTGATCTTGGACCAATGTTATTCCTGTCTTAAAGGGTAATAGCAGTTCTGTCATTAGTCTAAAATAGTTCAATTGTTTCTGAAGAAATGTATTATTCCTTTTTTTTTCTGAAGAAATTTATTATTCCTCAGGTAAGTATGCTAATGCTTGTCAGCACTTTGCACACAGTCCCTAATAGCTTAAGGTGAGGAAAATTTAGCAAACATAGCTGACAGTTATTCTTACCAGATAAAGTTGTAACAAAGGTTTGGTAGTTAAAAACATCTGTTCTCTCAGTCATACAACCAGATAAGCTAATAGATTGTTGGTGATGTCATGCATCTAAAAGTCAGTGAGAAAATTCTGACATTGTAATTAGTATTAAAACTGACATATATTTGTTCTCCTACAACTGGCTGTGGTTTTGCATTTATACATATAATTAGGCCTTATTTGACCATGATTCTGATCCTCTATTTATGCTTAAAAGTCATTTCATGAGCCTCCTTTTTCAAATCAAAGAGTAGTCATGGAAAAAATATGCAGTTTTCTAAGCTCAACTGTATGTAGATTTAAAAGGAAGAAGGAAGGTGGGGGCTGAGAATGCCACATATTTCTTGAAGAAAAAAACATATTTTAAATAATACTGATAAACAAATGAGACTGATCACAATTTCCCCTCATTCCAGCGTATATTAATCTCTTACATCAAACTGATTAATACATTTTTATCTTAAATTATAAAGTTAACGATTCAAGAATTATTAACCATGGCAGAAATCTAGACACAAACTTAATAAAGCGGAGTAGTGTGCATAATTAATGTAAGAGGCGGATCCTCAAGGTAGGACTTTCCACTTGGAAGCGATTGCTGTTGAACTGGAAGTGATTTCTGGCTATCAAAGTTTTAGGTTGGCTTTGTTTCAGTGATCCAGAATCACAAGCAATTTTCTGACTAAATACCATCAGATAGTCATGTACCACTATGCCTTATTTATACTGTGCAGGGGACTGAATTTAGGGCCCTATGCATGTCAGCAAAACCTCACTCTCAAAATCTGGTAACCCTTACACTACTATTTTCAGTATATTCACTGATATCTTTGGGCATCCTTAAGGGCCTCTGAGATGGATGTAAGGTATATTTACTGCAACTTTATTCACACATGCAAGTGCCTGAAAAAAACTGGACAGTCGTTTTGCCTGGGAATGGGGAGAGACTGGCTACAGTTTACAGAAGAACACTTTTCTTGTCTGTAGCCAGTAACAGTGACTCAAGTCCAATTAATCACTCCCTTATGCAGGCCACTTTAGAATGCTTTGTCAGATAATTTGAACTACCTCCCTACTTTTTCCTAGAACAGAGACAATGATGCTCATGTAAAAACTGCCCCAAGTATTTGAATGATGACAGTCAGCTTACTGCATCTTAAGTATCTGAAAATTATACAGTCAGATGAGGCCGGAAGGTTCTGACTGAAGGATAATTTGTTGGTCACATCTGATTTGGGTAAATTATTTAAAAAGCACTATTTTCCTGTATGAATTAAATTCAGTGTGTCTCATTTACACATATGCATCACAGATGCTGAAGAACTCTTTCTGTTGGATCCCTGCTAGATATAAGTACTTCGGAAGGATAAACATACATCATTGGGCCTATCTAAAGAAACATTAGGATTGAGTCAGAGAAGAAATAAACACAAATTGAATGGTCATAGGTAAGATTTACAGTCTGATACATACTAAATTAGCCAGGAGTTACCAAAACAAGAGAGGCTAGATGGAGTGGGAAGATTACACATGGCTTCCTGGAGAAGAATTGAACTAGGACAGGCAGTTAAGCTTAACAACAAACACTTTAAAAGAGCTTTATTAAGAAATGAACGGCACTCCTTAATGCTAAAAGCCTTACCAGAAAACTTAGTATATGAATTTAGTGAAATGGGCTTTCAGGTGTTTTAAAGTACAAAATTTAAATGAAGAAAATATTCACAAGGTGTTAAGAATGAAAAGCACAGATTTAAGGAACATGTATATTATGCATTGACCAAAATCAAGACAGCCGGAACAGGTATAAAGTGAAGGCAAACATTGACGACTATAAAGAACAGACTGGAAGGTCCTTGGACCTGTTAACTGGGCAGCTTCTAACTGTTCTCAGATGATGTCTTACCACTGGAAGAGAATTTTGTGAGAAAATTAAGAAAATTAGGGTTTATTATTGTAATTGTGTGTGATGATATATGTGTATGGGTGGGCACATGCTACACAACGCATGTGGAAGTTCTAGGGAAACTGTGGCATCGATTTTCTCTTTCCACATTTACTTGAGTTCTAGAAATTAAACTTCTCAGGTCCCCAGCTTATGCAGCAAGGGTGTCCACCGAGCCAACTTACAAGCCTCTATAATTTATTTCGTATGACCTATTAATTACATTTTATAACACTGAATGATAGGCCACAGACTGTCAAGATATATTAATATGAAAAAGGCCAAAAGAAAAAAGAAATAGACATTAGAATGTAGATGTAGAAAAACAGCACTGACTCATTAATCTAATTAGTAGGTGTAGTTTAGAAAGTAATGTGCTTCAGCGCAGTGGGAGAATTAAGTTAAAGAGTAAGAAAAGAACAAAAAAACATCTTCACAGGTGCAGAGGAACTCTGGCAATGGATCATCCTGTCATGGGAATTCAGAGATACTCCTGGCTGGAAGACTCTAATTTATTATGGGTTGATTTAAGAACAATTAAAGTCATCCCAGATACTCAGACGCTATGTAACCTAGGAATCCAGTTTATATCTAAGAGCAGAGAGAGTAATAAATATGAAAACATTTCATAGCCAGATTAATCATCCTTTAAAAGATCCTTCCCATCATGCCACTGACTTTTAAACATACTGTTTAAATGATGATACATTATATACCTAAGTTTACAAGGCTGGAGCCTGAAGTCTGCATTCGGCTCTACCCTGCCCTCTTACCACACACCCCATCATGCTCTACACAGACGACTCATGCTCATTAGGATCATCCACATCTTCTTCTCAAAAATGTATCTAATCATAGCCAGTCTTTTAAATCATTTTCTGCCTTTCAAAGGCCAAACGTTGTTTACTGCTTTCCCACCAAACTCAACACTTTAATCTTTCAGGCCTGGGTTCTTCCAGAAATGCTTTCTGGATTCCAGGTAGTCTCCCCCCGCCCCCCTTAGGATCTTAGTAGCGATCATTGCCAGCTCCCTGTTTGTAACCTCTTCTGCATTTTTCTAATTTGTTGTCACATGATTTCCAATTTCGTATTTCACTTATACTCTGAACTCTACTGCCTCTCTTGCTCTCATTAGTGCTTACATGTCATATGCAATGTTTCACCAGAGTTTGTACTTATCAGCTTTTTACATGTAATCATACCCAACCTCCAGATCCTTTTGAAGCTACATATATCTAGTACAGACTCTGATACCAAGACGATAGCATCTTTACAGAACATATTACAATGTTCTCCATAACTCTGCCTACATTGTTCGTCTTCCATTTTCACCCTCAGGCTGATTTTCCAGCATAAAACACTGGGCTTCTGAAAGCTTCTAAAATCTAGTCCCTTCAGCAAGGAATAAATTATTCTCTATCATTCTCACTTTTGTGCTCATAGCTCAGGTATATGGCCTTAGAAGGCTAGGGAAGAGGCTGTTCCAAGTCGAGAGGTTTGGGAAACACAAAAACACTCCACTCTTAGTCTTTTAAAACAGACAAACAAATGGACATAGAACATAGCAGCAATGAGGCCAGTACCTAATCAGTACTTCTCTTCAGGGTTTTATAAAGTATTTATTTATTTTTTATTGTATCCCAGCTATGGCCACCTCCCTCATCTCCTCCCAGTCCCACCCTCCTTCCCTCTTCTCCCCCTGTGCCCCGTCCCTAGTAAACTGATAGGGGAGGCCCTTCTCTCTCTCTGTCTGACCTTAGCCTATTCATGTCTCTTCAGGACTGGCTGCACCACTTCCTCTGTGGCCTGGCAAGGCTGCACCACCCAGGAGGAGGTGATCAAAGAGCCAGCCACTGAGTTTATGTCAGAGACTGTCCTTGATACCCTTATTGGGCACCTACTAGGAGACTAAGCTGTCTATGGGCTACATCTAAGCAGGGGTTCTAGGTCCCCTCCATGCATTGCCCTTGGTTGGAATATCAGTCTCTGCAGGCCCCCATGGGCCAAGAATTTTTTTGGTTCTGTTGGTCTCCTTGTGGAGCTTCTTTCCCATCCATGTCTTTCTATCTCTGCCTTCTTCCATAAGATTCCCTGCACTCTGCCCAAAGTTTAGTGGTTTTATCTGTAATAGGCAGAATCTGAAAATATTCTAGATGTCCCTCAACTAAGGAATGGATACAGAAAGTGTGGTACATTTACACAGTAGAATACTACTCAGCAATTAAAAACAAACAAAAAAAATCATTAAATTTGCAGGCAAATAGACAGAACCAGAGAAGATCATCCTGAGTGAAGTAACCCAGAAGCGGAAAGACACACATGATATATACTCACTTATAAATGGATAATAGCAAAATAATATACGATAAACCAACTAAACTCTATAGTCCTAAAGAAGCTAAACAAGGAGGACCCTAGGAAAGAGGGTGAAATCTCATTCAGAAGGGCAAATAGGATATATATCAGAAGTAAGAGAAGACAGGAAACAGGACAGGAGCCTACCACAGAGGGCCTCTGAAAGACTCTACCCAGCAAGGTATCAAAGCACATGCCAAGACTCAGAGCCAAACTCTTCAAGACTTTTAGTTGATCCATTTAGTTTCCAAGCTCACCCAAGCCTTCCTTTCCCATGTTCGGTTTCATATTTTTGTTTCTTTAGTCTTACTCGTAGACATTTGAGGCACCTGTCAGTTTCCCCAGTGGCCAGAACACAGAACAGCCAGGAAGCTAAGGAGTGTCCTACACAAAAGCTCTGGCAGATACTGCCACCTACAGGGATTTAAAAAAATACTGGGTTTAACGACTTTCCCATCTCAATGATTCATTAATCTAGACAGGAGGATACTGCATAGTTGAACTACATGAAACAGGATAGACATCAAATCACATTATCATATCATAATCTTTGATTGAGAATATAGTATTGTTATATAAATACGTATGTTTGTACAGGCACATTAAACTATGTCAATAAAAACAGAGCTGTTAGAAAGATTAAAAAACAAAAATATTACATCATCTCAGTGATAATTTCTATTAGGAAAAGAATTTATATCTCTCTATCTAAACAGATATATAAATATAGATAGATACATGTGTATGTGTGTTTGTGTGTGTGTGTGTGTGTGTGTGTATGAGAGAGAGAGAGAGAGAGAGAGAGAGAGAGAGAGAGAGAAGGTTAGGGCTAGGGTTAGGGACACACACACATACATATGTCCAAGATGGCTGTAGTTTGTGAGTAGGTTCTGATGATTTTATCTCATTGCATGCTCATCTAAAAATTATGTGGCAGTCACTCACAGTGAAAAGTCTCAGAAATTAATTATATAGATCTGTATTTATTATATATGACATGCTGAATATTGACTTGGTAATTTATATAATTGCAGTTAGAGAAGAAAAATCAACAAATTTGAGTATTCAAATGTATGATTTTAAAAACATTATTGGAAAATAATTTTAGCTCACATAAGGAGCAACAGACAGCATGTAAATTTACTCAGTTCACTTACTATTAAAATTTTAAGCAATTGGGACTGGCATGGTGGTGCATGACTTTAATTCTAGTACCCTGGAGGCAGAGGCAGGTGGATCTCTGTGCTCAAGGCCAGCCTGGTCTACAAATCCTGGAAAGATGAAAAACTGTCTTAAAAACTCCAAATAACCAGAACAAAATAAAACAATTTGTTTATTTTCTCACTGTCTTCCTATGCCTTGCTATGCCTGTAATTTGCTGAAACTTCCAAAGTGCTTTACCCTTTGACAGCTGCATGTTTCTCAGTAGAAACATTCACAGCACATTGAAAATTTTCTGATGGACTCTACCATCTATATTGCTATTTGTCCATATATCT
>JAQQSO010004254.1:0-12937 GCA_028658305.1 Pachyuromys duprasi | reverse complement strand
CCCTTAACCCCTGCTGTTAGCTGACACAGGTCTTCCCCACCAAAGCAAGAGGAAGCTCCTACAGGTCAGGGCCCTGTGCTACATCTAGCTTTGTATACTCCACAGTGCTAGGGTTTGTAAAACATTATATACTAAATGCATGGCATAGAGGAGATGTGGAATGAAGGTGGGGGATTTAGAGATCTACTTCAGAGAACATCTACACACTTCTGTGAGTCATTTGAAAAATCTCCAACTCCTAATCTTCCCAAAGAGGTCAGAGAATATATAGTTTAATGGCCACAGTCATATGTACTACCTTTTAATAACCAGTTTGTGGTCCATTTTAAAGATCTGAACAAGGGGCTAGGCCAGAGGGAATCTTTTTGAGATTAGGGAGATCCTTTGTAGGGGTGGATCCATCTTCCTGGTTTGGGAAAATTTTTCTGAGAGAAACTCTTCTGCTAATCCTCCCACACAAACTGGGATGCCATTGGGGGACCCTGTATCCTGCTTCTGCCTCTCACAAGAGATGTGATTTTGGTTTTACTTGAATAAATGGCCGGACAACTGTGTGAATGATTAAATTCTTGACAGACAAGTCTGGCCCAGGGTGTTATTTGATTTCTTGATTTTGTTCGGGTCCCTCATCACCCTCTTGTCCAATACTTCTCTCTTCCCCACCAAAGGGGAGCTATTGAAAATTCTGCTGTTTTTTTTCCCCAGGTTCTGCCAATAGGTGGCACCTTCTATATTCTGTTGTTAGCTGGCTTTTCCTTCTACAAGGAAAGTCTCCTTTCTTCTCCAGGCCAGGAAATTTCCAGTTTTCTCTTGCTTTGGTGGGGAAGACCTGTGTCAGCTAACAAGAGGGATTAAGGACCGTTGACTGGGTTGCCAGGGTTAACTTCCAGAGTGTGCATGGGGCCACTGGAATTACTGGAAGTAGGAACAGTAATGATCTAAGGTTGCCATGTAAAAACTGGTCCAAAATAGTGTGTGTGTGTGTGTGTTTGTAATAGCTTGTATCTAGTAAAGCTCTTAGGGAGATGAAGTTCCACATGCTCCTTGCCTTTATTCCTTGGCATGTAATTATTTAAATGTTTAAATAATATTTTGTTGGGCCATGTGTGGTGGCTTAAACTTGTAATCCCAGCACTGGGGAGACAGGGTAGGATCCTTATGAGGATGGCTAAGGTGGCATTCCTCATAAAGGCTTATTCCTCTGTCTGCTGCAGGACTCAGGACCATGCATCCAAATACATCAACCAACTATCTAACTGTGGCAGTCAAGAGGTGCTCCTGGGCGCGTGTGCACGCTCGCACACATACACACACACACACACACACACCCCAGACTTTGTTTTGCATTGTTCTGCTTCTGGGTAATTCAAGCTCTAGAAGGAAGAGGTGCACAGTGACCTTTAATGCATGGAGGGCTCAATATGCACAAGCCAATAAAGTTAATCCACCACATAAACAGATTTAAAACACAAAAGTCACATTATCATCTCATTAGATGCAGAAAAGGCCTGCAACAAAACCCAATACCAATTGTAGCAGAAGTTCTTAAGAAACTATGGATACAAAAGTCATGGTTCAACATAACAACAGCATTGAACACTGAGCCCAAAGGCAACATCAACCCAAATGAAGAGAATCTCAAAACATTTCCACTAAAAGCAGGAGCAAGACAAGGTTTTCCTCTCTCTCCATACCTAGTCAATGCAGTACTTGAAGTTTTAGCTAGAGCAATAAGACAACTGAAGGAGATCAAAGACCTAGGAAAAGAAATCAGTGTATTCTTATCTGCAGGTGGTATTTTTTATGTGCATTGGTGTTTTGCCCATGCCTGTGCGAAGGAGTCAGATACCCTTGAGCTGGAGTTACACACAGCTGAGTTGACCTGTGGGTGCTGGGAATTGAACCTTGGGTGAATTGCATGGGAGGTTCTGGAAGGAGTTGGGGAATGGGAAAACATGATCCAAAATATTACATGAAAAAATAATAATAAAAAAAGAAATTGGAAGAGTACAAATAATGACCTGATGATACAACTTGACAATTCATAAAAACAAGAAAAACAAACAAACCCAGATTCAGTAGACAGGAAGAAATATTGAAAAATCAAAACAAATTTATTTCATAGGAACAAAGAAAACAATGACAAGAATAAACAAAGTGAAGAGCTGGTTCTTTGATAAGGTAAAAGAAGACTGACCATTGGCCTAATTACCAAAAATACAGAAAGCCATGACACACATTTCCGGAATAAGGTTTGAACAGAGAAGCATTACAACAAATAGCAAAGAAAGTCACTAATATTATAAAGGAAAACATTAAAGTATACTCCACTAAGTTACAAAATCTGAAAGAAATCAATAGATTATTAAGCCATCCATGCCAGCAAAGTTAAACAAGGAGATAAACAATATAAGCACACCCATAGAAAGAAAGCTAAAGCAGTAATAAAAGTCTTACAACTGTAAAAGGCGTAGTCTCGGATTCACAGAAGAATTCCAAAGATCTACATGCAGTACCTCATAAGTTTTTCAGAAAAGCGGGAGCAGGGGCTGTCTCTGACTACATTGGCTGCCTTTGAATTCGTTTCCCCTAACTGGGATGCCTTGTCTAGCCTCAATAGAAAATGGTCCAGTCTTATTGCAACATGATGTGTCCAGGCTAGTAGATGTTCATGGGAGGTTTCCCCTTTGATAAGAAGAGGATGAGGAGTGATTGGTGATGGGGAGGTGAAGTGAGATGGACCAATGTGGAGGAGAGAGGGGGAGCTGTAACCAGGATGTAAAGTAAATAAATAACTTAATTATTTAAAAAAACTTAGAAAAGAAAATGCCTTACAGCTGGATCTCATGTAGGCATTTTCTCAACTGAGGCTCCTTCCTCTCTGATGACTCTAGCTTATGTCAAGTTGACACACGAAACCATCCAGCACAGTAGCAGATTAAACAAATGCGCTTAAAGACAAAAAGCACATCATCATCATCATCTCAGTCTATGCAAGAAGGCTTTTGACAAAATTCAACATGATTTCATGATATCAATCCTAGAGAGAATAGGACGAGAAGGAACCACACCTCAACAAAATAAAAGCTAAAAAGGTCAAAGCCATGGAGCGCTATAATAAACGGAGAAAAAGCAATCTGGTGAAAGTGAGGATCCTTGCTTTTTAAAAATACAGTCCCGGAAGCACCATCTAGAGTGATAAGACAAGAGAAGGAAAATGCATATGATGGTTATTTCACTTTACAGATGACATACATGCCATTCCAAAAACTCCATCAGAAAGCTAGAATTGATCAATACTTTCAACAAAAATCTGGAGCGTTTCTGTAAATAAATAAGGAACTTGTTGAGAAGGAGATCACAGAAACACGCCCATTCATTAAAGCCTCAATGAGAAAACATTTAGGAATAAACCTAACCAAAGAGTTGTAACAAACCTCTACAGTGAAAACTTTAAATCTCTGGAGAAAGAGATTCAGGAAGGCTCTACAAGATGGAAAGACCAAACAACAACAACAAAAACAAAAACACAGACTGCCTACCCTCATCATACTCACAGATTGATAGACTTAAATTTGTGAGAATGACCATCACACCAGAATCAGTTTATGGATTCAATGAAATTCCAATAAAAATCTCTATTCCTTTCTTCAGAGAAATAAAGGAAAAAAAATCCTAAAATTTATATGAAATCATGAGAGACCCAAGAGAGCCAAAGCAATTCTGAACAAAAATAACCATGTTAGGGGGAGGTGTGGGGGGGGGTGCGGGGAGGGGCGTTACACTAAATTTCAAGGAATCTTACAGAGATATAGTAATAAAAGCAGCCTGGTAACAGGTGCAGCAGAACACAACTGTAATCCCAGCACTCAGGAAGGCAGAGGCAAGTGGATCTCTGTGAGTTCGAGTCCAGCCTGGTCTACAAAGTGAGTCCAGGACAGCCAAGACTACACAAAGAAACCTTGTCTCAAAAAACCAAAACAAGCAAACAGACAAACAAACAGCCTAGTACTGGCACAAAAACAAGCATGCAGATCAGTAGAACAAAATGTAAGAGCATGTACATAACTAGAACCACCTGATATCTGAGAATAACACCAAAAAACAAAAACAAACCTCCTTGGAGAAAAGGCGTCATTTTCAACAAACATGTGTCCATGTGAAGAAATAAAAGAAAGAAATAAAACTAGATCTGTATCTGTCACCCTGCACAGAAATCAACTTCATTCCTCTTGGCTAGTGTTCACGGTGTTGGAAGGTGGTGTATGTTCTGCTTGGAGATATAATCCTCAGTGTCATCCAGCCTGAACCCTGAAAACTGTAACAATAACTAACTGGACAAGATACACCCACTGATGCCACAGTGGCATAAATGTTACTGAAGTAACCACTTTCTGATTAGACCTGAGGCTTACTCCATATGATGGAACCTACAAATGATTCTTAATGACTTATTGCTAGTTTGGGGAAAATCTTTCTATGCAGGCTACATCTGCTGGCAGGTGGACCACACACCAGGATAGGCCTCACTTCCAACGCTATCTGGGTAACACAAACTGGACTCAATGACTAAAAAAATAAAAAATAAAAAATAAATAAATAAGTAAATAAACAAATAAGTGAATTAAAAATAGGTTGGAAGGAATGGGTGGGCAGAGTGGTGATAATTGGAGAAACTGGGGACAAGGGCAGATATGGTCAAACTACATTTTATGAAATTCTCAAAGAAGTATTAAAATAATGCTTTATAACCATCTTTAAAAAGTGTTCAATATCTTTGGTGGCTCCGGTGGAAAATCCCCCCCCATAAAGACAGGCATTTGAGTATTTGGTCCCTGGTTGACGTTACCCTTTGAGGAGGTTCACCAGGTGTGCCTTGCAGGAGGAAGCGTGTCCCTGGGAGCAGTCTTGGAGAGTTCATAGCCTTGCCCAGTTCTACTCCTCTCTTCCTTAGTCTTAATAGTAAAATGTGTTATCTCTTTGCTTCTTATCTTCATGCTCCTTCTGCCACGCTGGCCGACTGTCCCACCGTGATGGACTTTTATCCCTTTGCAAACATAAGCAAATAAAACTCTTCCTTCTACAAGTCACCTTGGTCACAGTGTCTCATCCCAGCAACAGAAACATTTGTTCTGAGACTCGGGTGAGGAAACTGACCCTTTTTTTTAAATGGAAGAATATAGAGGATGTTGGAAATTCGGACTAGAAAAGCAGTTGGATGCTGCAAGCAGAACTAAACAGCTCATCCTAGTAGAAGCCTGGACGAGAGGAGTGTTAAGAATAAAGGGGATAGCAAGTGAAGGTGGGAGGGACTGTCTCTACCATGGACTCTGTTGCCTGCTTTTGGACCAGTTTCCCCTAGCTGGGCTGCCTTGTCTGGTCTCAGTGGAAGAGGATGCGCTTAGTCCTGATGCAATTTGATGTGGTGGGGTGGGTTGGTCCAGTGGTTGGGTGCTCCCCTTTTCTGAGGAGAAGGGAAGGGGGAAGGAGGAGGAAGAAGAGGGTAGGAGTGTGGAACTAGGAGGAGAGGAGGAAGGAGGCTGCCACCATGATCTCCTGTGTCTGCTGCAATGGATCAGCACTGCTGGAAATCCCTGCTTCCTGTCTGGATCACTTAGATTCAACAGATAACAAGGTGCTCCTCTATTGAAATTACAGCCAGAGAAAGTAAGGAGAGTTTCATCTGCCTGTTTTAAATCTATGCATGATCAGTACATGTTTATTTCTGACTGGTCTTAAATGTATTAAGTTTGCTATGCTCTGAATGTCTTGGTCATAGACTAAAGGTTAGCTTAAAGCAAGGAACTCGGTGTTGGAGTCGTTCTGGGCATGAGAGGACAGAGAAACTGGTCTCTAACAATGTTCTAAATTGAGATAAGAGTTTTGTGTAATTCCTGCCCTTTGTTAAAAACTATACTTAAAAAGATGATATTTAAAATTTAAGTTCAAACTCTTCTTTAAAACACGTATGTGTTTGTATATGTTGGTCACATCTGGGGGAATAAAAACACATGCTTTGGTTTACAGCCTGCCATGTGAGCTAGCAGCCTACCATCTTGAGATAGCCACATGGTATAGGGCAACAATTATAGAACCTCTTAGTTATAATACATTTTCTGTTTATTATCCTATTTCCTTTTAGACTAGGAAAGCAACAAGTCTCATTTTAAATTGGTATGGATTTTTATGTGTATGTAAATTCAAAGTTATATTCTCACAACAGACTGTATATATCATGGTAAAATTTTAAGGTTATAAAGGTTGATTCAGCTGACTTTGGACATGGTTGCATGTTCCATAGTGCTATACTATAAAAGGCAGCAGCAGCAATACCTAATGGCTATGTTTTTAAATTGCCTGCCATGGCCTGTAACATGTGGCTGGCTGCCATGTTGATATAGGGATAAAGAAGGTGGAGACATTATTTCATTGCCATCCTAACTAAGGGCACTTACATGACTGGCAGCCATCTTGGTTGTGGGAGAGTCGTGGTCTACAGCCATCTTTGTTGAGGGCTGCCAGGAGCATTCAGTATCCTGTTTAGCTCCAGGTGAAACTTCTGTCATTTAAACTTTGTTGTTCTGTCTTAATAATGCAATGTGGTAGGATCAGCAAGATTTGCCAGTCCCTCTATGAACTGTATCTATGGTTGAAAGTTTTGCTTTCATATTAGGTCAGAAATGTATTTAAGTTATGCTAAGAACTGATGCAGAAGATTACAAGATTGAGCTTTACCTAGTCTCTTGTTTATGTTTTCAAGGTTAAGCCTAGGTTGGATAACCACAAAGTTTGCCTATTTAAATCTACTTGAAATAGATGTGGCCCTAAAACACTTATCTACTGAAGATGTCATAATTATAAATTATAACACTCTGTTTTATGTTGACAGGATACAGTTTAAAGCAGATAACTAAAGACTGACAAAGATTAACTCAGATATGCTGGCTATTTCTGCTGAATATGGCTTTTAACATGTATAAACTTATTGTGGCAGACAGAGTCCAAATCCTCCCAAGTAGCTTCCCAAGGTCTCCGAGAAGATTTGGGCATGACAGATGACTTCAACTCTGGATTGTGGTATGCTAACCACTAGACAAGACTTCCTCAACTGGCTTGCTGCTAAGGCCCAGCCTAAACTGTGGAGGAAACTGGACACCTAGAAAGTTATTGTCTTACATTGCTGAAAATTAAATGAGGTCAGCTTCTCATGTCCTTCCACAGAAAGAGCCTCTCATCTTCTGTGCCTGATGGCCAGACTGCCTCTGCCCATGATGCTATGAAACCCCAGAAGCCAGGGACAACTGTCTAGGTAGTAGACTGACTAGTCATCTCTGCCTTTTTGGTAGACATATAGATTCACCTAGGTTACAATTTATCCTTCTCAGGTCTCTGATCACATTGATGGCTAGGCTAATGGTAGCTTGGCAGTCAGAGAACAGACAGTTAGATCCACTGTCAGTTTATTAGTCATTTCATTGGCGGGTTAAAACTACTAGGTGCTAGATTTCTTGTTCAAAAAGGCAAACCACAGGCTTCATGGTAAAAGGTAAACAGATTTCAGTGTAACACTTTGCTCTTCTGTCATTTAAATGACTACTCCCAGTAATCAACAGCCTGTGTCTTGAGTTGAATAATAATAATAATAATAATAAAAGTTTATGTAAGATCAGAGGATATGAACATTCAAGTTATGAGGATCCAAAAAAATGTTTGAGGGTCTAAGAATGTATTTTAAGGCTGGGAAACGCAAGTTGTAATGCTATAAGGAAGTAGTTTGAGGCCTATAAAAACAAAATGTTTCAGATTTCTCTGGACCTCAATATAATGGTGATACTAATATACTTCCTTTTGTAAACTAAAATTCACATAAGCTTCGGGGAATCAAAAAGTCATAAGACCTGGATCCACCTGACACAGATCAAAGAGACTCTAGGTAAGTATACCCACCTGATCTTGAAATGGGATTTTTTTCCCCCCTTGGTCTTGTGCTTCCTCACTTTCCCAATTACTAGGCAATTTTAACTTCTGTCTCTAGTTTATATTTTCTTAGCAGATTTTCACCTGGCTGACAGACTCCATTCAGGGATCACCTGTGAATTTTGAGCTCCTGAGATCTGGATTTGCTGAAGGCTGATGTAAACCAATCCAGCCTGTCTCTTCAACTGGATCACTAATCAGATGCTTCTGATAAGTGCCCCATTGCCTAGTCTTTGGCCTTTTAGCCTTCCTGGGCCCCAATAACATTGCCTTAATGTCAGCTACCAGAAGTTACAGAAGAAAATATGTCACCATTGTCCCACCTAACAGGCTAAAATGCTAAGTCTGTTGGACCCCCCAAGGTGGGGAGACCCTCCGTTCCTCGGTATAGATGCCAGACCCCAATAACCAATGAAGACGAGAGCTTAATGCAACAGCAAGAGGTTTTACTCAGTAAGCGGCACACGGGGGCTCTGCACACAGCTCCCATGCTAGGGGGTGGTGGAGAGCCCTGAGCAGCAGAATCACAGAGTTTATAAAGGCAAAAACCGCAAAACAGGAGGGGGTCTAGGGGTAAGGGATTTTTCTAACGGGGTGGTCAGTGATTGGCTGTGCCCAGGTGTGGTGTCTAGGGGACGGTTAGGGGCTGTTTGCACTTCTTGGTCCAGGAACAAAGAAGGGCGTTTCTTAGACACATAAAGTTCACAAGTTTAAGTTCCCATGGTTAGAGCCAAGTTAAAATTTTCAAGTCAAAAGAAACTCTGGCATAAGGGACAAATGGCTACAAGAAAATAGGCCCTTAATTATGTTTCTTCTGGTCATGCTTTGTGCATGAGTATATCTAGCATTAGAAAAAAAAAAGTTAAAAAGTCAGGTCTCCATGGTCTGACTCATGGTGTTAAAGCTTCAATACCAGTCTTTGGACCCATCTCAAAGATTCAAGGTGGAATCCTATTTGAGAGGACAATGAGAAAACTTAATTCCAAGGAGCCAGCCAGTCCCAATCAGAGTCACATAGCCTTCATGGGCACCAGCCAATCTCAATCGAGGTCATACAGTCACAGTAGGAATTCCCCTTTCTGGCTTTAAAAGGGGCCTGTGACTCCCTCAGGGAGCTCACCATTTTGTGAAGGTGGTCACTCCTGCATGCTGGACTTCTGAAGAAATAAAGACTCTTTGATATTTGCATACTATCTGAGTCTGGAGTCTTTCCTTCAGTTTTAGACCTAACAGGGGTTAAGTATTCTTCTTCTGCAGTTTCATAGTCTCTAAGAGCAGATACCATAGAATACGTAAAATCCCTTTGTGAAGGCTTTGTAAAGATATATGCAGCAGGCAACTGAACAGAAATCCTTGAAAGAAGTTGTTTCTGGCTGTGAACAAGAAGGTCCTGGAAGGAGTGTCTGTGTCAACAGAGACTGATGGACAGATCAGAATCTTGGTACTGTGCAGAGATTGGAATTTTGTAGGTTCAGAGGCTCATAATGACTTTTATCTTGGACTAGTTTTAGTTTTCTGGAACAGTCATTCTTTACCCTGTTCTTTCTGAGTTAATGCCTTGTGATAATAAATAAAAACTTAATAGAAGCTATTACTTTAGAACTAATATCTTGTGATAATAAATTTTGAAAACCCTTAGAAGCTATTAACTTAGCAGAACTTAGCTTTTACCAATCCAAGGGCTAAGAATGTCATGAGTTAGCATTTTGGGACTAGAAAATAGTTTCCCCATTTCCTATTTCTAGAAAATAGTTTCATTGTATCTAGTGAGCCTGTCAGGTTCATATGAAATTCCATTCCCCCAAATTCTGGCACTGGTTTCCCTCTGCCAAAGGAGCCATTCCTCACTACTGACAGAAGGAACAATCTCTGTTTGTGGTGCCTATTAGCATACCAAAGCACATGCTGGCCTCTAAGATCACTCTGTAACTACAGTTCTTCTTAGCTCTTCTCACTGGTCCCCTACTCTAAACTTCTCCAGCGCATGGACTTGCCTTCCCTCAGCTTCCCATTCCCACATAACCCTGCCATTTCAGCCATGAACTCTCTTCTTGTCTCCCTCTCTTGCCTCCCAATCCCTCTTGTCTCTCTCTGGTCTCCTCCTGCTCCTTTTCACTATCTCCCCACCTCTTACCCTCCTAATCCCCCAACCCTCATCTCACAGCCAAGTCCAATCTGTTGGTCATGTTCAGTCTATTACATTCTCTGCTCTAGATGCTTTTAGATGTCTCTGGCTATACTTTCTCTCATATCTACAATAAAAACCTTCTCCTCAACAATACCTTGCAACAGCCATGTCCTCACTTTACACATCTGTTTGCCGGAACATCTCAGTGGGCCATGAATGGACCCCTTTCCAAGGGGCCCAGCCTCTCCTAACCAAGCTACTCTTTTAACTCTCCTGAGGTATGGATGGATTATTTGTTTCTGCTGCCTTCTGCCACCCACCATATTTGACTCCAAATTCTAGAGTCTGCCTCTTTGGCAGTATCTTCCCTTCACCTACTATGCTTCTCCACTGTGATTCTGGGAAGCTCTAGGTCTCTCTGTCTCCTGGAGTCTGCAATGACTCTTGGGTACCCATCACATGGAAAGACTGTGCTCCTCTCTACCTGATCTCTCCTCCTCCGGGTAAGTGCCACCATGAAGCCCCTGCTTTCTCTTTGTTGGCTCCCTGGAGCCTATAAAAGCCATGGGCCAGTGTGCCAGGACACTCCTCTAGCCCTCCTGAGCCCTATCCCATGGAAAGGAATGCCTGTCCTCTGAGATTTGGGGTATTTCTCTCTGACAAGTCTCTCAGTCTGCTTGGGGACACTCTGGATTGAAATCCTTGTCACCAGGACACTGATCCTTCTCTCCTCCACCCTTGCCCCTCCGGTCTGTGAGCTCCTTCCAGCAGCTCATTGGACTCGTCTCTCTGGCAGAGTTCCCCCTTTGCAACCATTTCCCTCCTTCTCTAATCTCTCTTCCTCCCTGGACTCAGAGATTTCATTAAAGCCTTGCTGACTTATTGCAGATGGCTTGGCCTCAGTACAGCTCAACCAATGGCCCAAATGGCACATTAGATGTTTGAATTCTCACAGACTGTAACAGCTGCTGCCACTATACAAGCAAAACTCTCTTATCTCTAAGCCTTTCCTATTTTCCACCTTTGAAAACTTCTATTTTCTCTCTGATCTAAAAAAAAACAAAACATTCCTAAGCCTATTGTGTAAATTCTTTATTCCAAGTTTGTAAATTTATTGGATCTGGTTAAAAATCTGCAAAATCCATAACAAAAAAGTTAGTTTAAAACTTGTAACAAATGATTGCTATTTCAGAAACCTATACACAGGTAATCTTAATTTGATGCGGCATATTGTACATGTACTTTAACTCTTGTTTACAAAATAGATATGTTACAGAATGCATATTCAACTCTTATTTAGGAATATATGATTTATTTATTTGTTTGTTTGTTTGTTTTTCTGAGAATGTGTTTCTCTGTGTAATAGAGCCCTGGCTCTCCTGAACTCTTTGTAGACCAGGCTGGCCTTGTACTAGCAGAGATCCAGCTGCCTTGGCTGGATTAAAGATCCCTGGGATTAAAGCCGTGTGCCGCCGTTCTCAGCTGGAAAACATAGGTTTTTAAAGAGCAAATGTGATTTACCTCCATCTTGGCTGATGACCTCATCAGAATGATGACTTCATCAGGATGGAAGCAACCACGTGCCTGGCAGCCATCTTTACTAAGGTTAAAAGAAAATAATGCCGTATAACTTCACTACCACCTGATTAGGATGATATATTTATACCAAGTGGTATAAATCAACTAAGGCAGCACTCATAAAACTTTATATTCTCACTCTGCTTATCATTGTGTCTCCTTTTTAGACTAAAGAGGGTTCCAAGATATTTTGGATTAGGATGTTTTCTGCGTGATGATTTTTGTCATGTATTTGATAAATAAAGGTTGATAAATTCCTAAGGCTATAAAAGTCTATTCAGATTAACAAAAGCTGACTTAGAGATGAATGTTTAACCACTTATGCCTTTGCTATCTTTGTTCAACACCAGGCTTCTAGGAAATCTTAGATAAGGAACAACATATGTTTGATTAATGAGATATGTTTGATGAACAAGGTCTATAAATTACTAAGGTTATAAAGGTCCGCTAAGATTAGCAAAAGCTGACTTAGAGATGTATATCTAACCACTAATATCTTTGATAACTGTGTACAACACTGGGCTTCTAGAAAAATCTTTGATAAGGAACAACATGTTTGATAAGTAAGTTCATAAATTCCTAAGGTCTACTCAGGTTAACAATAACTGACTTGGACTAGCACTGGCTGGATGCTGGCGCGGCGGCCGGGCGCCTCGCTCCGGAGATGAGGCGGGAGTCGGGGCCCCGGCCCCGGCTGCTCCTCCTCCTCTTGCTGGCGCAGCAGACCCTGCCAGGTTTCAGTTGCGGTCCGGGACTCGAGTGTGCGGGGGAAGCCGTGAACCGTGGGTCCGTGACCTGGTGAGCTGCCTGGAGCGCAAAGAGTGTGGAAATGGTCCTGGAAAGAGCTCCCACCACCGGGAGCACCCGTCTCACGCCAGCACCCCGATCCCTGAGGCCACAGAGGGGCCGGCTCCAGACACGGGCACCCCTGCACAGACTCAGAGTACCCAGCAGGCCCCCCTTCCCTCTGGGGCACCGTCCTTGAACGAACAGCTCACCCATCACCACGAGACCACCGCTCTCACTTCAGCTTATGGTCTGGAAGCTGCATCCGAGGCTAAGGCAAATGAGAAACAGCAGGACAAACAGCCAGAAAAACCCGGATCTGTCGCCGGCACAGCAACCTGGGCTGTGCTGTCCCTCCTGCTCATTGTCTTCTTCCTCACGGCAGCCTTGTTCTACGCGCTATGCAACAGGAGAATGACGCAGCAGAGGCCTGCAGATGTGCAGCTCCACTATGAACCTGTAGACCAA
>JAQQSO010004253.1:0-12939 GCA_028658305.1 Pachyuromys duprasi | reverse complement strand
ATCAGTGGACTGGGGAAGGGGCATGGGAGAAGAAGAGGGGGGGGGAGGTCAGGATAAGGAGGGGACAAGGGGGGGGGCTACAGCTGGTACACAATATGAATAAACTCTAATAAATAAATAAATAATTTTAAAAGAAGTGTAAAAAAAATTCCTAAGCAAGTAACTGCTGTCCACAACAGTGAAAGAGAGCGAATATATATCAGCCTTTGGCTATTTGCAGGCACTGTAGAAGATTACCGCCCCCCTCCCAGCACAAACACACACACAAACACATACACACACATAAACACACACACACACACACACACACAAATGCACACACATAAACACACACACACAAACACACACAAACACACACAAACACACACACACACACACAAACACACACCATCCCAACTGTGATTCTATAACATCAAACTAGCTGGACATCTTAAAGGGAAATCTTAACCAATTTCATTTAGAAAGCCATTCCGAACTGGAGGCATTCATCAGGACAGTTTTGTTCTTTTCACTCTAACCCAGAAGGTGTCTAGAATTGTAAATCTTGTCATTCTGAGAGGATAGGTGTACAAATACATTACAGAATTCTAAGACCTAAGAAGCTGCAATCAAGCTACCAGGCAACGTTCTGCCTACAAGCTCATTCATTAGCCTAGTCACTTCTAATAGCTTCCTTGATCCTCAGCCCTCACTTCCAAAGAAGCCCATCTTATCCCCATTCCTAATAACCCTTCTCTCCACGAGACTCAGAACAATAAAGCAAAACAAGCTGGAAAGTTATCCTAAGTGAAAGGTTGTCTTCTCCCAGAGTCAGCATGAAGACTGCTGCATCAGCAGGAAGTTGGTCATGTGACATGTACCTAGTCCAAATGAAGACGTGTTATGAATTTAAAATATATTCTGACTTTCAAAGATTATGTGTTTTATGAAAGAATCCAAAGGGTTGAGGTATAGATCAGTTGGTAGAATGGTTTCCTAGCATGAAGGAAGCCCTGGGTTAGACCCCTAAAACTATATAGACATGGTATATTGGTACATGCCAGGAAGCAGAGGCAAGAGAATCAGAAGTTTAACATCAGCTTGTGCAACTTTGTCTCAAATCAACAAATAAACAAATAAGAAACAATATTAAATACGTCACTGGTGATATATTAGCTACCTGTTAAATAACATTTTGTGGTGATTAAATAAAATCTCTTATTTAAAAGAATTTTAATATTTTATATTTAAACTTTTACTCATAAAAAATGGCTCTTGCTTTAAAGGGAGAAGTAGAGAGAGTGTGGAGAGGTCAGCAATTCTAGTAAGAAAGAATGGAAGTGACAGAGAGGATTGCCCAATGGGAAGGAAGAATGCCTGGGGACAGAGAAGGTTCCCTGAGACCTGCTGTTCAAGCTGGCATTCTCTGTGGATTTTGGCTTATATACCCCAACCAAGGACCATGCATGGAGAGGACCTAAAACCCCTGCTCAGATGTAACCCATAGACTCAGTCTCCAAGTGGGTTCCCTAGTAAGAAGAGCAGGTGCTGTCTCTGGCATGAACTCATGGGCTGGCTATTTGATCACCTCACCCTGAGGGGGAAGCAGCCTTACCAGGCCACAGAGGAAGAAGATGCAGCCAATCCTGAAGAGACTTGATAGGCTAGGGTCAGAGAGAAGGGAGAAGAACCTCCTGTATCAGTGGACTTGGGGAGGGGCATAGGGAGAGAAGAGGAAGGGAGGGTGAGATTGGAAGGAGACTAGGGAGTGGGCCACAGCGGGAAAACAAAGTGAATACATTATAATAAATAATAACAATTAATTAAAAATGCAAAAAAATCTCTAAATAAAATTCAAATTGAAAATGCTAGTGTGTGTGTGTGTATAGGCTTAGAAATAGGTTAAAATGTAATTAAAATTTTAAATCCATGACAGTGCTGCATGTTTAAATCCATGATAGTGCTGCATGTTTAAATTAAATGTTATTTAAAATCAGAATGTTGAAGGTAAAATTATTTATTTCCAAAAGAGATTACCATAATGCATGCATGGGGGAAAAGATGACCTTTCCATGTGTTGCAGAGCTAAGGCAAAACATGTCTGAGGTAATGCCACAGAAATAACAATGTCTAAGTTCTTTTTGTTTCTATGCGAACACACGATCAGTCTAGTTTCTTTTTGCCTTGATATAAAATATCCATCGCTAAAAGCCTGTAAAATATTCATAAATAAATTACTTTTTCCTGAAAGCTCCATTTGTTTCCTTTAAACAAAAGAATTGGATATTTCAAATGTGGTGATTACAGAGAGAGAGAGATGAATACCAGTTATGGAATATCAGAAAAATACAAATTGCCAGAGAGAGTCTAGTGCATCTGGGCAAACCCTTTTCCCCTTGAACTGAAACATGGGAATAAAAAGATGCACATTAGGAAATCAAAACACAGTGCACGGTGAAGAGTGATTTAAGATGAAAACATTTTTCCATTCTGAATGATTAGCCCAGAGAACACCCTGTCGGAGGAAGTCTCAGAACAGGCACTTACAACAGGGTCTGATGAAATACTAGCTCAGAAAAAGTCTTCAAGCAACGACTGGAAACAGTGCCCAGCTGAGAACACTGTGCGGCCTAATCTCGAAGTTTGTTTAGTTTTGTTTATAGCTTAAGTTATTTCTAGAATTTTCACCTGTCCTTATTTTAAAAGGTGGTTGGGAGGCAGACTTAGCTAGGCTTTCTTTATACCCTTTAAAAGAATATGTTTTCCTTAATGATATCCTAATGAGAAAAAAAAAAACAGAATGATGCAATTGCTAGGTGATGTTGAATGACTTAATGGGACATGATGAGCCTTGAGGGACAGCTAAAGCCATTAGGAATCACTACCGTTATGCTTGCTGGGTAGTGTAAATAAGCTTCCTGGTAGAAGCTTAAGTGTGCTTCTTAAGAGAAACCATCTGGTCCTAAGTGCGAATCCCCACTGAACACGTGAAGCATGTCTGAATCATAAACCTGAACATCACAGAGAGCTATGAAGAAGTAGGTAAGAGAATCCTTACAAGCTCTGGGAGCGTGGATAATTGACATATTTCACTTTTGAGTTTCAACCAACAATTAAAAATCTGTCAGGGCTTATATGCTGTTTTTCTCATATGAAAACTCACATTGAGTTCTGGCCTGTGGGTTGAGTCTTAAATCCAATGAGAAAACAGTGGTTAGCTCCACAATATTCATGCCACTACTGCGCCAATGAACATACCTTATCAGGTTGGTAATTATTGTAGTTCACAGGTCCCACAGCTAGATATGCATTTACTTTAACTAGGAGACTCCTAGTAGGTTGCTCATGCTCTAGTAGACAGTATTTGGCCTTATGTCCATGTACATACAGGTAGGACTAATTAGACTTAGTATGCTAAAAAAAAATATGAAGTCATCAGTGATACCTGGAGAAAGTCTGAGAGAAACTAGAGGGATTAATGCCTTTGTCTCGGGAGTGAGTTGAATCTATCAGGCTATACTAGCTACTAAGATGGTGGGCTATTAGAAAATGCGGCCACTGCATAGCCCTGGCCTCTTCTGTACATACTCACTTATTTTTCTTTATCTCAACCCTGTTGTTACACGGCTGGAAACCTCACACTCAGTCATGCATCACGCTGTTTAGACTGTGAAGCCACTGTCATCAGGCCTTGGGGATAGCTCTTTCCTAGTCTCAAATACTTCATTGATGCATAAAATGGGATAAGAAATAATTCTTTTTTTAGTTTATGTTTTCTTGAGAACTTCATACATGAGTATTGTATTTACATCATATTTGCCCTACCCCGTGTCCCCTCACAACACTTCACATTTCTCCCCACTTCCTCCAATATCCATAAACATAGACACATATATAGAGAAAGACAGATAGAGATATATATTTATATAGCCTCCTGTGTCCATTTAGTGATGTCTCTATGTCCATGAGTTTAGGGCTGACCATTTGGGATTGAATAACCTAGCAGGAAGCTCATCCCCATATAAAATGAATTCTTGCGCTCTCAGGAGCCATTGATGACCTATAGTTCTTTATCAGTTTCAATTGTATTCTAAATAATTATCCTTATACCCACAGGTAAGTATAGCTCTCAACCCTCATCAAAGGATTTTCTCTCTAGAACAACATTTGGAGGCTACTACAGATATCCACAACAGGTCAAAATGCAGAAAATTGTGATGGCGGAGTTCCCAGCCCCAAATGATATATCTACAATGCAACTCCTATACCTAAGGGACAGAGAAACTTGTGGAAAGGAGTAGAATCATTCTAAGAGCCAGAGGACCCAGATGCCTGCTGCTAAGATAGTGCCTTCTAGGCATGGACAGGGAAGCTGCACCCATTAGATCTGAACAATATGTCTAGCAAGGCCAGCATAGTGACAATACCAATTGACATTCCAATACGAACGGAAGGAATTCATAGATGTTATTCTTACTATTTAGTAACTATCTAATGATTCATTGGTAGAATTCTACCTGGCATTTCAAATGAAACAAACAAACACTCAACCCTATAACGAAACTGCTACAGTATAGATATGTAACTTTGACTCAAAACACTTAGATGTTCTCTCTCAAGACTTCTGCCTCTTGGGACTCAGCATATAAAATGCATTAGAATTGCACACTGAAGGGAAGCTTAGATTTGTGCATCAAGTGGCATGCTACTGCTATGAATCTGGCTTGGCAAAATCAGACGCAGTAGAGCAGGCTTAGGTTAGAACTGAGGCTTGAGATCAAAGTACCATTCATGAAACTGTATTTGATTTCCATCAATACAAATTCAAGGCAATTAACTTACAAAAAGAATAATATACATTTTGCCTTATAGCTTTTAGAGTTTTTAGTTTATCCTCATTGTTTTGGGGTTCTTATCAAACGGCCCAAGAAAGTGAGCATAGATGGCAGAATGAACCTTATTATGCAGGAAGCCAAAGGATGACAGAAAAAAAAGCCAAGGTCCCACAGTGCCTTTGCAAGTTAACATGTAATAACTTAAAAATATAGTACTTGCTCCCACATGTTAAAAAGACCCACTATCTTACAAACCTTTATGGACATTGAATATCCAAGCTACAGTAAAATCCCATCAGACCATTCCTAAATCAAATTCTTGAAAGTATATCCACTTTAGTAGTTCATACTCCATAACACCAACTCAATGCCCTTCCAATACGTTTATGTTTCACTTAATTAGGTATGTTAATTAGGTATGTTAAGTCTTCCCACTAGAAAACCTAGGACATGTGGTTTGGCGATACAAGCAAGGATCTTCAGAAAAGTTTGTGTGGTAGTTAATCTCAATGATAACTAGCATCAACTGAGAGTCAGACATCTGGATTTGCCTATGAGGAATGATACTGATTAGGTAACTGAGGAGAAAAGACACATCCACTGTGTGTGGAAACATTCCTTAGGAGAAAATGAACTGAGCACAAGCATTCATTGCTCTTTGCTTCTTGAATGTGCTCACTATGTGACCAGCTTCGTAAAGTTCCTGCAGCTGTGACTTCCCTGCCATGATGTATGTGAACTGTGAGCCAAAAGTTGATTTTGTCTGGGGATTTTACAGTAACAGGCAAAGAGTGATCATGAATAACAAAGAGAACTAAACTCCGTGCCTGTGTCTAAGGACATAGATCATAGGAGTGACTAGCTAGCAGAATGAGGTAAGGTCTCAGTTATGGAGAATTCAGAATACTTGATAAGTTGTTCTAATATTTGAAAAAGAGCTTAGCTCAAGTACTTCTGTGTTACAACTAAGGTCTTCATTAGAACTGAGTCATGAAATTGCAGAGAAATCAGGAACACTAAGCAAGGCATGTTGAACATAAAACAGCAGTTGATCCTCATGATAGTCAAGATAATCATGACCTCAAGATAGTCAAGCAACTTTTCAATTCCTCCATTCATTACTCTGTCAAGGATATTTTTAACCATTCACACAAGGTCAGAAAACAATGATCATACACAGTCTTCACTTCTTGAAATAGAAAAGAAAGCCATAGAGAAGGCATATTTTACTGTAAATAAAAAATAACTAAATTTGTTTAACACAGTGGCATAATCTGCAACCCCAGCACATGGGGAGGCAGAGACAGGTGGATTTCAGTCAGTTTGAAGCCATCCTGGTATACAGAGTGAGTCCAGGACAGCCAATGCTACACAGAGAAACTGTGAACTTGAAAAAAAAAAACAATGAATGAATGAATGAAATCTATATATGACAAGTGGATAAAATTTTATATTTTAGATGCAAGTTAACAAACACTACACCATCTAGGATGCCTGGTAAGCCACGCCTGTAAATCCAGTACTTAGAGAGAAGTCTGAAACAGCAGGACAGACTTAAGTTTGAGGGCGCATGGTGAGCTACAGGATAGCCTGGACTTTGGAATGAGACTGTTTCAGAAAACAAAACACAATGCACAAAGCAAAACTACCCAACGATACCATCATAGACTACAGATTCTGAGGCATATGGTGACTCAGAGTCAAAAAGGAGAAATAAGAAACATCAAAATGATAGGATCATGTTTTGCATTTAGTGATTACTCATTTATATCAATGCTGATTTACTGGAAAAAAATAAAATAGACCACCCATAAAATGACCAGGTACTGTTTACAATATTAAAGTATCTTTTTAATTGATACGCACAACTTTTTAAACCTTATTTAACATTTACACCTACGCTGTGAGGTAACCACAGCATTGTACTCATTTTAGAGACAAGAAAATGGAGCCACAGTAAAGGTTAGCTAATTGTCTTCAGGTAAGGGATTGCAAGCAAAATTTGTATATAGAAGATTAGCTCCACAGTTTGTATTAAAGACTTGTGTCATATTGCTTCTCCAAAAAAAAAAGTAATGTTATTGAAGAGCAGAATTTCAGAAACATGAATTCAAAATTGTACCACTAACATACATAATCAATTTAAGATTACGGCTTTCATTTGAGGCAGAGACAATTTGCTTTCTCATGTCTCAGCAAGAACCATTGTACCAAGAACTATAAAGATAAGTGCACACATTCTGTCAATCGTCAGTGTGAGCTTGCAAAATGCAGAACTTGGTGGTAAACATTTTAATTCATTCCATATTGAATACTTGCTTCCATGTCCAATGTTTGCTGTAATGTGCTTATATAATTTTCTATCACAAATAAATATATCTAAGACTGCATTTTCTGTTTTTTTTGGGGGGGGGACTGAAATGACAAATAGATATATGGTTGAATGAGTCAGCAAAGACAAGGCAAGTATTCAAGAGGCTGAGGTTTTTTTTAAACTACTATTTTGGTGTGCATATGTAGATGATTTTATTGATCCCCCTCCCCCCAATCTTCTTAGACAACCCACTGGCCAGGGTGTTTTGAAGTTATAGCGTCTTTAGGTCTAATAGTTTCTCTATCACTTCCTCCAGTGTCCTCCTTCCATCACTGCCTTTTGGATATTGCCATCACCTGGAAGGGACCCGCCTACGGAATCTTAAGCTCTGGGATCCTGAGCTCTCAGGGCAACTTTATTTCCTTTCACTTCTTCACCTTCCTTCCTCCTACTCTTAATGCTCCTTAGTTTGTAGACATTGCTCCGACGCGTTGTTCCCTGCGACTGACTATTTAGCCCAGTAAGGACCACACAGAGTCTGTCACTTACACTCTTGTCTCTCCCTCAGACACAACCCTCTGGAGGCAGAGGAAGCTCAGTCCTAAAGACAGTCTCTCCTGTGACAGTGAAGACACCGTGCCCTGTGAAATAAAATCATTTGCCCCAGCAGCTTGGTTTTACTCAAGATATTCACTTTTCCAGTTCTAACTAGATCTGCAACCCTCCACATTAATTTTTTTTTCAATTCTGGGGAGAGCCTCTCTCCATGTTCTCAACGTCTTTGTGTTTTCATTCTCTTTCATTCCCAGCAGATACCTTAGTTCCAGTAGGACTCATAGCCCTTAGCATGAGCCCCATGACCTAATAATGAACTTCCATAATTTGGTATATAAACATTTCTTCCTTCATCTTGACTCCTGTCCCTTCCAAAGTGAGAACCCTCCATGTTGGTTAATTCATCTATACACTAAGAATATTTTTTTTTATTTTTTTGGTCTTGAGTCCCTGGGTTGTTACTGAAATCTCACCTTTACCTAAAGGTCCTCTTGAGTGTCCTAGCCAACCATTTGTAACATTTCCACATTCTTCCCCTCCCCATATCCTTAATTTCTTTCTAACCAAAGTCTTATAAATTTGTATTTATACCATCTGTCTTCATTCCCTGATCACTCACCCATACTCTACTACGTATCCATAACTTCCATTCATTGCCACCTCACATCCTCAGCCAAGCTCACAATGCAGTCTGGTGTGCTAAATCATGCATCCTAAACAAGAGTTACAGTGCAGTCCTACAAGTTAAGCTAAGCCACAGATACATTCTGACTTCTGTGTACGGTCAGCATCACATCCTCAGCAAGGGGCACAATCACAATCCTCCAGGTGAAACCAATCAATGCACATTGTATGTCACATGACCTCTCAGTCTTTAGTTCTCTCCGCCTTCAAAACATAGCCTCTTTCAGTTGAAAACAATGTACTACAGGTGCTTTACCTACTTAGTTTCTTTGCCTGTTCTCCTTAATCACTTACATGCTGATTTGCTTCAGGCTCTGATTTGTGTTCTCAATGATGTAAGTCCATAAATTTCTACATGTTTTGGTGCTGGGGACTGAACACAGGACCTCATGCACACTGACCTTGTATACTATCACTATGTTCCACACTCACGACTGGGCATTTTTAAATGATGTTCTTATCATGACATTTCCCAAACGCGTATCTCCATATCCAGTGCCTCAAACATTTCAGCCATGTGCATCTGCCCAAGCCCTGGTTTTTTTCCAGCAGAACTTCTAAAGCTGACTTCATCCATTTGCCTAAAGTGAACAAATAGTGTCCGGGAAGCAAGACCACCAGTCACCCAAGCCCTTGAGTCAGAGCCCGAGAGCCAACCTCTGAAGACTTCTCTAACATCAGCGACTAAAGCCCACAGCTCCAGTACTGCAACTGTCAGCTCAGACCAGACCTTCCTTCTCTTTCCTCATTGGGTTGATTCAGGGTACTTTCTTACCTAAAACAGTGCATTTGCTGTGAGGATGTTTCTGTTCTAACGTGAGCACAAAGCATTCTTAAACACATGTCCAAACAACCAAGTCCTGTAACTTCTCCTCTAGGAAATGGCATACGATACACTGTGGACCTGACCCCCAGCGGACCATGGGATAAGGTTTGCTGACCAGCCTCTGACCCTCCTGTGAACTGATGTGACTTGTAGAAGCTGAGGTCTAGAGGATAAAACTAAGTTCATGAGGACATAACCTTGGATGGGCTTGCTGGACTCTGGCATCTGGCTACCCATCCTTGATTTTGAGTGTCACAAATTCCTCCCCTGCCTGCTCCTGCTAAGAGATACTGTCATCACAGGCCCAGCGCCCACAAGGAAGCTGTGCATGGCATCAAGGCTCCAAACCTTTTTATCATTTTTAATTTGATCGCTTCACTAATTTTGTAGGAGTGGTAGAAACCTGGATGCCTCGTAACTTCTCTTCTTGCTGTGAGGCAATACCTGAAAGAAAGTAACTTTAAGGAAGAAAGGCTAATTTTGGTTTATCGTTTGAGAGCATAGTCCCTTGTGGCAGAGCAGGCATTTCGGCAAGAGCTGTGGGTAGCTGCTCACGTTTTGTCTGCACTTAAGCAGCAGAAAGCATCTAGTGCCGGCGCTTAGTTCCCAGCTCCTTCTAATTCACTACAAGGTCCCCACCCATGCATTCAAAGTGGGTCTTCCAACCTCATTCAGCCCAGTCGATCTCTCTCATGTATATGCCCAGAGTCTGGTCTCCTGGACGATTCTAGAGCTTGCTGATCAATATTAACCATCATACTGACTACAGCAGCCTCTTTTGTTCCCTGTTCGCTACTCACTAATGACGGAAGTCCCTGTATACTTTCTTTGTGGACCTGCCCATTGAGTCTGTCTCCATTGATCAGAATACCTCATCTTCTGCCATGATTGCTTGTTGACTTAGCATGTATAACTATTATAAATAAGGTGATATATCTAGTTGTCTAGAAAAGTTGTAGGGAGTAAATAGTGTTGGATTCCTCATTCCATCTCCAAAAGTCTCGGTGATGATGAAGTACAAAATGACAGAAGGATATGTCTGAGTCCCTGTTCTTGGGTTCTCAGTGTGTAAGATCATGCCCTGTGTATAGCAAATTCTCAATAATCACCTATTTAAAGAAGTGGATAAAGATTTTGTTACTTTTCTGTTGCTGTAATAAAACACCATTGACAAGGCAAGTTAACAGGGTTTATGGTTCCAAATGGATAGAGTTCATGATGCATGAAGCAGAGGCAGAAGGCAGCAGATACAGTTTCTGAAGCAGAACCTGAGGGCTTACCCCCTGAACCACAAGTACAAGGCAGAGAGCACACTGGGAGTGTGGCAAAGCCCCAGCATCAAACTTCCTCCAGCAGGGCCACATCCCCTAAACCTACAAGAACCAGCACCATCAACAGGGAACAAACCATTCAGACATCTAGGCTGAAGGGGCACACTGTCATTCAAACCTCCACAAGCTTACAGTGTAGCCAAGGAGAGACTAGTAACCTGGGAGGCACCAAGCCTTGGGTTTGTTTCAATGAATATTAATTTATTGTAAACTATAACAGTCTTCTGTGCTACCCCCGAAACACACACACACACACACACACACACACAGTCCATTAACTGACACACAAAACCCCAAAATGAGGTTTTCATTTTTGAAAATATGTTTAACCTCAGATGGACTTAATGAATGGCCCATCTGTTAAATAAAAAAAAAATTCTATTTAATACACAAGCAATTTTATGATTTATAAAATACCTGATAAAAACACAATTGCATTCTAAATGCCTGGACTGAAATCCATCTACTCTAAGAAGATTAAGGGGAACATAAAAGACCCAACTGCTTTGAGCCATCTACCTCGACAGGAAAGACGCATCACACAGGCTTCAGAAAAAGAAAAAAAAAAAATCACAAAGTCACTGTAAGGCATTACAAGGTAACAAATATAAAAATCTCAGAAAACAAACCAGAAATATGACTGGGATTTTCTTTGAGAAAGCCTATGTAAATTGAGAAAAGCAGGAAAGCCATTGAGGCCAATCTCTAATATCATTTGAATGTAATTAGATAAGAGCCCCTGGGAATAAATATCTTAAAAAAAATAGAAAGATAAGAAGTACCTTACGCCTAAAATAGTTTATTCTCAAACTCATTCTTGGAAAGAAAATAAATCATGTAATTTCCTACTTGCATATTTTTGCTTAATTAAAAGGAAACTCAAGGAGATCCAAGATGGCTGCCAGGAAAGGGTACCATGTCTGAGGAGTAGGACAGCAGAAACAATGCAGCGACCAGGAGACTGAACTCTGGGACCTAAAACACCAGCATTTATGATTGCCAGGTGAGCGGAACTCCTACGGCGGGAAATCAAGTAGGAAAATCCTAGGGACACCCAGCTATTCCCCGGAAAAATCTCCGGGTGACCAGCAGTGCACAGCTCTGATCTGAACCAGCAGCCGTGCTGGGCGCCCGCAGCCCAATACCAGACTGGGTCTCACAGCCTCTGGGCCAGACAGAGGAGGAACCGGATACCGTTTTGACTGACCTGCACACTGCGGGTCCACCAATAACCACCCCAGTCCATGTGTGAGTCCAAGGGCCAGTCAGAGAATGACCCCGTGGGCATACACCAGACACATACCAATCACTTCCGCCGGAAACCACCGCAGTCCCTGTGTGTGCGTGTGGGTACGCGAAGCAGACTGAAAGGGCGTAGGAGACTGTTTTGACTGGCCTGCACGCACAGGTCCGCCAGCGACCACCTCAGTCCGTGTGTGTGTGTATGTGTGTGTGTGTGTGTCCACTGGCTGGTCTGAGAAGGCCTTGGGCACCATTTCAGACAGGCCTGCATACAGCGGATGCACACTGCTCTGCAACGCCTGCAACCAATCCAGAACCACTGTGTATGCCCCAAATATCATCTCAGACCGTGGTGCACAGCCCCTGGCCCAGAAGGGGCGCCAAGTCTCTAGTCCAGGGGAGAGCCCTTAGCAGCAAGCCCAAGGCAGAGCTCAGAGCCCCCAGCTGACATCTCAAAATGGGACACTCAGCATCTAGCACAGAGAGAGGAGCAAAGCCTTCAGACCAGAAGGGTGACCAGCCTGCAGTGCTTACAGCTTCTAGCTCAGAGCACAAAGCAGGGCACACAGAGCCCACAACAGAGTTCAACTGAGACAACACACACACTAACAAACCACCAGAACTCCCTGATCTTCTTGAACAATACTCCTGACACAAGAGATTAACAGTTCCAGTCTGAAGTTCAGCCTTAAAGCACAAACAGCAACTTGAATATATATAAACAAATGCCCAGAAATCGGCGAAAGAACTCACCCAAGAAAAATCAGGACACCATGGCCCCACCAGAAACACCCATAAGCAGTGGAGATTTAAACTCAGCAGAGACACAGGAAAATTATCTTAAAGCTATGATTATGCAGATATTGGAGGAACAAAAAGAGGAAATGAACAAGGCCCTCAAAGAAATGGAGAAGAATTTAACTGCCCACATAGAGGAACAATTAAAGATAAACAGAGAGGAAACAACCAATATAGGAGACACAGTCAATCAGTTGAAGGAAATGGTACAAAGCATGAAAACGGAATTAGAATCTATAAAGAAGACACAAAGGGAGAAGAACCTGGAACTGGAGAACTTAGAGAAAATATCAGGAACCACAAAGGTAAGCATCAACAATAGAATACAAGAGATGGAAGAGAGAATCTCGGGAGCTGAGGATACGCTGGCTGTAA
>JAQQSO010004252.1:0-12939 GCA_028658305.1 Pachyuromys duprasi | reverse complement strand
TTGCTTGTTTTTTCCTCCACTCAATGTCCATCCTATTTGTTCATCCAAATGAGCATTGATCATACCCACCTGGGTTCTCCTTCCTGTATATCCTCCCTAGGTGTGTAGATTTCACTTGTATTTTTTATCTTAGCCAATCTGATGGGTGTAAGGTGAAATCTCCCGGATTTTTGATTTGTATTTCCCTGATCACTAAGGATAGCTTTCATTTCTTTAAGTGTTTCTCTGCTATTTGATATTCCTCTATTGAGAATTCTGTTTAGCTCTGTATCCCAATTTTAATTGGTTTACATGATTTGTTGTTTTTTTAAATTGAGTTCTTTGTATATTCTGCATATTAGCCCTGTGTGAGATATAGGATGGCGAAGACCTTTTCCCAGTCTGAATGCTCTAGTTTTGTTCTGAAGACAGTGTCCTTTGTTTTACAGAAACTTTTCAGTTTCATGAGGCTCCATTTATTGATTATTTATCTCAGAACCTGTGTTGTTAGTGTTCTGTTCAGGAAGTTGTCTCCTGTGCCAATGATTTCAAGACTCTTCCCCAATTTTTCTTCTAACAAGCTTAGTGTGTCTGGTTTATGTTGAGTTCTTTGAACCACTTGGACTTTAGATTTGAGCACGCTGATTAATATGGCTCTATTTGCATTTTTCTACATGTAGCCATCCAGTTAGACCAGCACCATTAGTTAAAGATGTTATCTTTTTTTCCATTGTTTGGTTTTGCCTTCTTTATCAAAAATCAAGTATCTGTATTTATATAGGTTTATTTCTGTGTTTTCTATTTGATTCAATTTATGCAGCATTCTGTTTCTGTGTCATACAGTATAGTTTTTACTATTGTTGCTCTATAGTACAGCTTGATATCAGGAAAGGAGATACCTCCAGAAGATCTGTTATTGTTCATGATTGTTTTAGCAATTCTGGGTTTTTTTGTTCTTCCATGTGAAATTGAGAATTGTTCTTTAAAGTTCTGTAAGAATCATGTTTGTCTTCTGATGGGAATTACATGGAATTGGTACATTTCTTTTGGTAGTATGGCCATTTTCACTATGTTAACCCTACTGATACATGTGCATGGGAGATCTTTCCATCGTCTAATATCTTCTTATATTTCTTTCTTCAGAGACTTGAAGTTTTGTTTTGTTTCATACAGGTCTTTCACATGCTTGGTACTTTATGTAATTTTTGACTATTGTGAAGGGTGTTGTTTCCTTAATTTCTTTCTCAGCCTACTTGTCTTTTGTATAGAGGTGGGCTACTGATTTTTTTTTTGAGTTAATTATGTATCCAGCCACTTTGCTGAAGTTCTTTATCAGCTGAAAGTGTTCTCTGGTAAAATTTATTGGTCACCTATGTATACTATCATATTGTCTTTTAATAGTGATACTGTGACTTCTTTCTTTATGATTTTTATCCCCTGGATCTTCTTTAGTTGTCTTATTGCTCTAGCTAGGACTTCAAGTATTGTGTTGAAGACATAAGGAGCAAGTGGGCAGCCTTGCCTTGTCCCTGATTTCAGTGGGATTGATGTAAGTTTTTCTCCATTTAGTTTGATGTTGACTATAGGCTTGGTGTATATTGCCTTTACTGTGTTTGGGTATGTGCCTTGATTCCTTGATCTCTCGAAAAACTTTAAACATGAATGGGTGCTAGATTTTGTCAAATGCTTTTTTGACATCTAAGGAGATGATCATGTGGTTTTTATCCTTCAGTTTGTTTATATGGTGGATTACATTGATGGATTTCCATATACTGAACCACCCCTGCATGTCTGGAATGAAGCCTCCTTGGTCATGGTGGATGATATCTTTGATGTGTTCTTGTACTCGGTTTACAAGTATTTTACTGAGTATTTTTCCATCAATGTTCATAAGAGAGATAGGGTTGAAGTTCTATTTTTTTGTTGTTGTTGGGTCTTTGTGTGGTTTATGTATCAAGATTACTGTGGCCTCATGGAATGAGGTTGTTAATGTTCCCCCTGTTTCTATTTTATGGAATAATTTGAAGATTATTGGAGTTAGAGTTTCTTTGAAGGACTGGAAGAATTCTGTGTTGAAACCAGCTGGCTCTTGGAATTTTTCTGGAATGGAGACTTTTTTCTTGATCTTTGAATTTTAATAGAGATTATGGCCTAGTTATAAAAGAATTAATTTCAGGAATTAAAACCTTTGGCTTTCTCTGAGCTAACAATTCCTTATGTTTTACAGAGTATCATTTTCATTGAAGGAAAAAAATAATCATGTTAAATAGTATCTTGTCAATTACATAACTTTACGAAGTGTGTGTAATGATGGTTTAACATAATCATAATCATTTTATTAACTTTGTATCCCAGCTATATCCCACTCCCTCATTCCCTCCCACTCCCACCCTTCCTCCCTCATCTTCTCTCTTTCCCTTTCCAAGTCCACTGATAGTGGAGGACCTCCTCCCCATTCATCTGACCCTAGCTTATCAGGTGTCTCTTTGACCCCCACCCCCACCCTCACGAGGGAGGAGCAGCCCTGCTAGGCCACAGAGGAGGACATTGCAGCCAGGCCTGAAGATACCTGGAATGGAGACTTTTGAAGATTATTTCTATTTCTTTGGAGGACATAGGACTGTTTAATTTATTTACCTAATCTTGGTTTAACTTTGGCAAACATAATCTATCAAGAAAATTGTCCATTCCATTTAATTTTCAAGTTTTGTGGCATATAGGCATTTGAAGTAAGACTTAATGATTCTTTGACGTTCCTCAGTTTCTGTTTTTATGTCTCCTTATTCATTTCTGATTTTGCTGGTTTGGATAGTTTCTCTCTGTCTTTTAGTTAGTTTGGCTAAGGGTTTATCTATCTAGTTGATTTTCTCAAAGAACCAGCTCTTGGTTTTATCAATTCTTTGTATTGTTTTCTTTGTTTCTAATTTATTGAATTCAGCTCTGAGTTTGATTATTTCTAACTATCTACTCCTCCTGGATATGCTTTCTTTTTTCCCCCTAGGGCTTTCAAGTATGCAGTTAAGAAGCTTGTAAGAGATGTCTCAAACTTCTTTTTTTAATTAATTTATTTTTTATATTAATCACAAGTTATGTCCTTTGTATCCCAGGTATATCCCCCTCTCTCATTCCCTCCCACTCTCCCCATCCATCCCTCATCTCATCCCTGCCCCTTTCCAAGTCCACTGATAGGGGAGGATCTCCTCTCCTTCCATCTGACCCTAGTTTATCAGGTTTCTTCAGGGCTGGCTGCAATGTCCTCTTCTGGCTGCTCCTCCCTTGGGGAGGGGTCTGTGGAAGAACCAGCCATTGAGTTCATGTGAGATGTCTCAAACTTCTTTCTGAAGGCAACTGCTGCTATGAACTTTCCTCTTAACACTGCTACCCATTGTTCCATAAAGTTTGGTAAATTTTGCCTTGATTTTAATTCAATTTTAGGAAGTTTTTCATTTATTTCTTTATTTCTTCCCTGACCCACCTGTCATTGATTAGAGAGCTATTTTGTTTCCATGTTGTGTAGGATTTTTGTTATTTCTGTTGTTGTTGAAGTCTAGTTTTAGACCATGGTGGTCTGATAGGACACAAGGATTGTTTCTGTCTTTTTGTCTCTGTTGAGGCTTACTTTGTGCCCCACTATATGGTCAGTTTTGGAGAAGTTTTAATAAGGTGCTGAGAAGAAGATATACTCTTTTTTGTTTGGGAGGAAACTTTTGTAGACATCTATTAGGTCCATTTGATTTAGGATTTCTGTAAGTGTCATTATGTCCCTATTTATCTTCTGTCTCGATGATCTGTCTCTTGATGAGAATGGAGGGTTGAAGCCTATAACTATTAAAGTTTTGGGATTGATGTATGGTTTAAGCATGAATAATGTTTTATTTAGGAATGCAGGTGCTCTTGAATTTGGGGAGTCGATGTTCAGGAACGTGATGTCCTCATGGTGGGTTATTCTTTTGATGAGAATGAAGAGTTTCTTCTCATTTTTTGAAGTAATTTATTTATTTTTATATTAATCACAGGTTATGTACTTTGTATCCCAGCTGTAGCCCCCTCCCTCAGTCTCTCCCACTCTCCCCATCCCTCTCTCATCTTCTCCCTGCCCCTCCCAAATCCACTGATAGGGGAGGACCTACCCACTCCCCACTTCTGTCTGACCGTAGCTCATGATGTCTCTTCAGGGCTGGTGACAATCTCCTCTTCTGGGATCTAGCTAGGCTGCTCCTCCCTCAGGGGTGGGGAGAGGCAGGTCGAAGAGCCAGCTCTTGAGTTCATGACAGAAATAATCCCTGTTCCCCTTACTAGGGTACCCAGTTGGATACTGAGCTACCATGGACCACATCCGAGGAGGGGTTCTAGTTTATATCCATACATGGTCCTTGGTTGGAGAAACAGTCTCATAGAAGACCCCTGTATGCTGATATATTTGGTTTTCGTGGAGATCTTGTCCTTGCCAAGTCTTACTAACTCCTTCTTTTTTCATATGATTCCCTGCGCTCTGCCGAAAGCTTGGTTGTGAGTCTTATTATCTGCTTTGATACATTGCTGGTTAGAGTCTTTCATAGGCCCTTTGAGGTAGGCTTCTGTCCTGTTGCTTGTTTTCACCTACATTCAATGTCCATTTCGTTTGTCCATCTAAGTGAGGATTGATCATCCCACCCTGGGTCCTCCTTCTTGCTTATCTTCCCTAGGTGTACAGATTTCAGCATGTCCATCCTATCCTATAAGTCTATATAAGTAAGTATATACCAAGTGTTTATTTCTGCTAATGGGATACCTCACTCAGGATGATCGTTTCCAGGTTCCACCATTTGCCTGTGAATTTCATGATTTCCTCATTTTTAATTGCAGAGTAGTATTCCATTGTGTAAAAGTACCATAATTTCTGTATCCATTCTTCACCTGAGGGACATCTGGGTTGTTTCCAGGTTCTGGCTATTACAAATAAAGCTGCTACAAACATGGTTGAGCAAATGTTCTTGTTGTGTATTTGGGCATCTTTGGATATATGCCTGAGAGTGGTATATCTGGGACTTGGGGAATCATTATTCCTAATTGTCTGAGAAAGCACCAAATTGATTTACAGAGTGGTTGTACAAGTTTGCATTCCCACCATCAATGGAGGAGAGTTTCCCTTTCTCTACAACCTCTCCAGCATGTGTTGTCACTTGAGTTTTTGATCTTAGCCATTCTGGTGGGTATAAGGTGAAATCTCAGGGTCGTTTTGATTTGCATCTCCCTGATGGCTAAGGACTTTGAACATTTCTTTAAGTGTTTTTCTGCCATTCTATAATCCTCTACAGTCAGCTCTCTTTTTAGCTCCATACCCCATTTTTTCATTGGATTACTTGATTTGTTGCTTTTTAACTTCTTGAGTTCTTTATATAGACTGGATATTAGCCCTCTGTCATATGTTGGATTGGTAAAGATCCTTTCCCAGTCCGTAGACTGTCCTTTTGTTTTGATGACAGTCTTTTGCTTTACAGAAGCTTTCCAGATTCAAGAGGTCCCATTTATTTATTGTTGATCTTAGAGTCTGTGTGGTTGGTGTTCTCTTCAGGAAGTAGTCTCCTGTGCCAATGAGTTCTAGGGTCTTCCTCACTTTTTCTTCTAACCAGTTTAGTGTGTCTGGTTTTATGCTGACGCATCTTTTTGATTAAATTTCACTGAATGTCTATTTTTTTAGATAGTAGGATAACAACTCCAGCTTTTTTTTCCATGTCTGTTTGCTTTGTAAATCTTTTATCTAGCTCTTTACTCTGAGATAGTGTCTATGTTTGTTGCAGAGGTGTGGTTCTGGAATGAAGTAGAATATTGGATACTGTTTTTTCAATCATTCTCTTAATCTGGGTCTTTTTTATTGGGGAGCTGTGTACACTGATATTGATTTTCAGTGGATGTTAGTTACAATGAATGTTAGACCAATGAATGTTAGTTCCTTTTATCATGGAATTGGTAGTATTAGTTTGTGTGTTTGTTTTATTTTGAGTTTTTCTAGTGAATTTATCTATTTCCAGTGTTTTCTTGGGAGTGTTTGATTTCAATAGGTTGGAGTTTTCCTTCTATACAGTGTTTTGCCTGCACACCAGAAGAGGGACCATATCTTACTATAGATGGTTTTGAGCCTCCATATGGTTGCTGGGAATTGAACTCAGGAACTTTCAAAGGACAGCCAGTCTACTTAACCTCTGAGCCATCTCTCCAGCCCAGGGCTGGGTTTCTGTGTAGATATTGTTTAAGTTTAGTTTTGTCATGGAATATTTTGTTTTCTCCATCCATATTGATTGAAAGTTTTGCTGAGTATAGTAGTCTGGGTTAGTATCTGTGGTCTCTTAGTGTCTGCGTGACATCTACCCAGGTCATTCTGGCTTTCATATTTTCTGTTGAGGAGTCTGATGTGATTCTGTTAGGTCTTCCTTTATAAGTTAATTGGCTTTTTTCCCTTGCTGCTTTTGATATTTTTTCTCTGTTCTGTAGATTTAGTGTTTTGACTGCTATGTGATATGAGGAGTTTCTTTTCTGTTTTATTTCATTTGATTTTCTGTAACCCTCCTCTACATTTAAGAACCATTTCTTTCTTTAAGTTGGGAAATTTTTCTTCTGTGATTTTATGGAAATATGTTCTGGACCTTGGAGCCTGGAAGTTTTTGTCTTATGGTGGCCGTGATTTCTTGGATGTTTTGTGTCAAGACCTTTTCTGATTTTATATCTTTATTGAGATGTGTATTGATTTCTTCAATTGTATCTTCAGAGCATGAGATTCTTTTTTTCCATATGTTGTATTCTGTTGGTGATGCTTACCTCTCTTGTTCCTGATGTCTTTGCTAAGTATTCCACTTCCAGGAATTTCTCAGTGTGTGCTTTCTTTCTTGATTCTTTTTTCGTTTTCAGTTCTTGCACCATTTCCTTCATCTATATGGACTTGGATTCCTGTCTGTCCATGATGGCCTCTGTTTTTTGCTGTTGTTGTTGTTTGTTTGTTTCCTTTTTATGTGTCTCTATTTCTTTGGCTGTGTTCACCTGTAGTGCTCCGAGAGCGTTGTTCATTTCCTCTTTAAGTGTCTGTAATAAGCATAGATTCAAGATTTTTTTCCTGTGTTTTTGATGAATTAAAATGTCTTTTGATTTTTGGGGTCACTGGTGAAGAGATCATGTCCTGATTTTTATTGGATGTGTTCTTATGAAGGCCTCGGGCTCTAGCTATCTGATTGCCTGTTGTCTTTGTTATTTTTTCCTGGAGCATGTAGTGTAGACTGAGTCCATCTGTCTCTGGAGTCTCTAGTATTCTTCAGAAAGATGAGAGGGGTCCACAGGTTTGAAAGTGAATATGGGTGTTAGATGCAGCTAAGGAAGGTAGGTCACACATGCATGTGTACAAGTATGGGAATGTGCATGTGAGCATGACTTGATGGCTCAGAGACAAGCACATGTAGATGCCTGGAAGGGTGACATGTAAGCAAAGGTGTACTGGTACAGTTTTCAGGCATAGTGTGTGTGTGCAGGTGCCTTGAACGGCTCACTAGCCCACAAGCCTCTTGTACTGTGTTTCAGGCACTGAGATCTGTCTTGAAGGCGCCATCTTGGTTCTAAGAATTATTTTCTTGGACTCCACTGGGAGACCCACAGAACTGTGTCTTGAATGTTGAGATGCTGTCCCAAGGATCCATATATTTTCCACAGTGGGGGTATGCGTAGCAGGTATCTGATGTCTGACTGCTAACACAGTGGGTCCTGGTCTGGAACTCTGCATGTACTCACTTGCTGCCCACTCACTTGCAGCACAGGCATATGGGGAAAGCACAGCAAGCCATGAGTTTTCTATTCTCAGATTTGGGCCAGCAGGGTAGCTGGTGGGTTCAGCTGTTTGGCTGCTTTAGCAGAGAGACTAAGCACTCTCAACAAAAATGCTGACAGCAGACCCACACCTCCCCATGTGCTCCTGCAGATTCAATTGTCCCAAACTCATCCCCACCTCCATAGGAGAAAATCTGGTACAGTTTTTTTTTCTCTCTCCATCCCTATGCCTATCCCCATCCCCCCAAAGAGTACAAAGATCATCTGATCCAAACTTCCTTCCCTCAATTCATTGCATTATACTACTCTCCAACAAGAGTGGGCATATATACCCTGGGAATACACTAGCTGAGGAGACTTGTGAAACCGGTTCACAGAAAATTAGCTACCAGGCAGCACCCATCCAACATGGTGTCTTAAAGTCTCCACTAGAGGCCCGGAAGTAGTGAATAATCCAACTTGGCTAAAGCCCAAAGAAAAGACCTTAAAACAGGCTGTATAAAAACACCATAGCAGCCCTTAAAGAGGAAATGAAGAAAACACTTAAATAAATCCAGAAAACCACAAACAGTGCAAAGAAATGAATAGAGAGATCTCTTAAAGAAAGCCAGGCAAATAAAAACAATACAAGAAAATAAACAAAACTGTTCAATATTCCAAGGGGGAGGTAGAATCAATGAAGAAAACCCAAAGCAAGGGAATTCTGAAAATATAAAAATCTGTAAACTCAAATAGGAACTCCAGAGACAAGCTTCACCAACAGATTGTAAGAGATGGAAAAAAGAATCTCAGGCTTTGACAATAGGACAAAAAAAAGAAATATTGGTCAAAGAAAGGATTAAATATAAAACCTTTTTGACTCAAAACATCGAAGAAATGTAAGACACTATGAAAAGATCAAATCTAAAAATAATAGGAAGAGAGGAAGGAGAAGAAATTGAGCTCATAGGCCCTGAAAATATTTTCAACAAAATGATAGAAGAAAATTTTCCTAATCAAAAAGGAGATGCCTATAAAGCTACAAGAAGAATAAAGAACACCAAGTAGATTAGAACACAAAAAAACAGTACATATTAATTGAAACTTTAAGCAAGCAGAACAAAGACAGAATAATGAAAGCTACAAGGGGATAAAAGCCAAGTAACAACTATTTAATGAATGAAGAGTGGCTTAAAGGGGCCAGCAATATGGTGGTGACTAGTATCTGAGGGGCAGATTTGAAACCCCTAAACTGGTGAGTGGATAAGCTACTGAAGCCAGAGCCTTGACTTTGAGGCTTCCTGGGCTAGAGGGGACAGCCCATGAGCTGGGACAGATGGGATCTAGGACTCCCATGGACATCTCCAGGGTCTGGGAGTGGCAAACTGCGAAGCCCCTGCACTTTTGCTGCTCTAAGAGCCAAACAGTGGACCCCACCTGCAGCTACTCTGCACTGTCCCTTGCCCTGGTGAGTGCTTAGTTCCCTGGGTTAGCAGGGGATGCCTGCTGAGGTTGAGGGCTGGGACAAAGCAATGAGTTGGGGGATGGAAGTTAGAAGAGGAAGATCTCTGTGAGTCACTGGAGAACTGGGAGCAGGTAAGGCTGTAAGTGGTAGGTAGTCTGCTGTAGTGCTGACAATAAGACTGAGGGATAGGCTATCATGGAATACAAGGAGTTGAGGGCTGGGATAAATTGATCAGTGGTGGTAGGTAGATTAAGAGGACGTGGTCTGTGGGAGCTACAGGAGAAAGTCTGCAGCTGATGTTCTGTTGCAGAGATAGGGAACATGTCACAGTTTAAAAAAAAAACTAAAGCTGCACAGTTGATTTTTGTTTTATAGTAAAATAGCGATTAGTTCTAGTATAACTATGCTAAGAATATTTAATGAGATTTGATTTATACTCACATTGTTTGTTATTCCTTGTTCATCTGACAATCAAAAACAGTGTAACTTCTGTTGTGCCCACTATCCCTACATGAAAATGAACTAAATACTGAAGATCTAGTGTTTCCTGCAAACATTTTCCTTGTCTGCTGTTTTTCTGTAATTCCTAAACATTGGAGGATATAGGCAAATATGTTCAATGCATTTTTCCCAAATTACACTCCTTTGTATTGGCTTTTTTGTTGATATATTTGCGTTATCTTGTAAGAGCATGTGGTCCCTAGGTTAGGAGACTACCTCCTACTTACCATATAGCAGGCTCCTAATTAATAATGATTATTGTTGGCTTTACAAACAAGTACCACAAAGTTTAAAACTATTTCATAAGTAATTTGTAAGTATATGCTGTAAATTAAAGGATTGATGTTAAGCAGAATGCTTATTTTATCATATTTTATTTATTTAATGTTTATCGTATATGAAATTTATATACAAGGTTCAAAGTCTCAAAGATATGAAAAATTATACAGTGTGAATTTTCTCCCTCACACATCTTTCCGAAACCACCTAAGTTTTCTCCCTTTGTAACCTACTTCAACAGTTTTGTATTTTCTCTAGGGAAAAAAAAAAACTTGTGCTTACAAAGTAATGTATATATTTTAAGATTCATCTTGAAAATAAAAAATTACTGTGTACTGAACTTTGTAACAGTCATTGTGTCTAATGCGTGTACACTTAATCCTCCAAACAACACAACGACGTGCATTGTCATAATTATTCCCGTTATGCAGATGAGGAAACTGAGTTTCACAGTTAATAGAAAGTATGTAAATTGAGCCAATACTCAGAAGACTGCAGAGCTTACATAGGCAAAAGGGTACCTCACTAGATCTAGAATGAATAAGATATATGCTTGTCTAGTACTTGATTAAAGTTCTAGACTTCACAACATGATTCAGTTGTGAAGCATGAACACTTCAGTCACAGAACCTTTATCTCAAGACAAAGAGGTGTGTTGGAAGCCAGCAGAGCTTATGGAGGAAAATGTGAGATGATGTGGGGAGGGAGAGGAAGAAAAACTATTGAGTAAAGAAAAACACTTGATTTTTCTTTACTCTTGCTTTGTGCTTATTCTTTATTCTATTTAGGACTTGTGTTGTCAAAGCTAAAAAAATACTGGCAGTTTTTTTTTTGTTGTTTATTGCTATTTTTGTTGGTATGTTTGTTGAGTGTTCAATAACCAGTTCAGCAAGGGAAATACCTGGACTCAGTTATAATTTGCCAAGAAGTGGCTGCTGTCTTATAAGAATGAATATGTAGTAGAGAAAATCTAGGCAGCAGGTACAAGAGAGTAAAAGGGGAGATGTTACAAAAGCAAGAAAATAAGAAGCTTACTTGATAAATTGTAGACCTGGATCTGGTGACTGCTCATTTACTATTTTTGCAGGATAGGCTACAACCATTCCACAGACTCTTCGAGACAGAGGCCCTTTCTATGATTTCAATTCAAAGAAATGTTTCTTTTAAGCTTATTAGAAACAGCTCTAAGTTTGCAGGAGATACGTAAACACCTCAAAGTGGCAGAAAGTGGTCTAAGCTTTCTGTTTGTTTGAGTGCCTCTGAGAAATAAAATACTCCAAAAAAAGAAGAAAGTCAAACTGTATCATATGATAGTAAATAGCTATTTTTAACTTTTTCCACACTGAAGGAGTTGGGACAATGTGGTGAGTCTTTTTAGGCAGCTGGAAACAATTTCAACGTTTCAGAAGCCTTTTGGGCTCAGAAACCTGGATAAAGTCATTCATGTGGAAAGTCTTTTATGTATAATTATGTGTGTTTATATGCATGTTTATATGTGAGAGATAGGGAGAAAGAGAGAGCAATGTTCATAGAGGAGAGCTAGAATTACAGGTGACTCTTTTTAGGTCACTAACCTGGAGAAATGGCTGGGGTGCCTATTTAGCATATCAAATTAGACCCATCTTCAGGTTCTCCCAGTATCCCTTAGTCCATACCAATTACAAGTTTGTTGGTATACCTTTTCTTTACCCTTTCCAGCCTAGGGACTGGGCTGCCCTTGCAGAGCTGCTCTTCTCTATATAATACATCCATTCTGGGTATGCCAGTCTCTTGGCCAAGGCCTCCCCTCATGGTTAGTGGTACCCTCTCTCTCCTTATATGGCCCAACTCAGTCTGGCCAAGTTCAGGTCGGACTCTCCCAGATTTCTGCCTCTGTGCTTTCACTTTTTTTCTACAATAAACCTGTTCCTCTACCATACTGAGCATCAGTCATGTCCTTTCTTTCTGTCTTTCTTTCTTTTAAAATTCACTTCTGAGTCGGAATCCAAGATGGCTGCCATGAGAGAACACTGGGTCTGAGGAGTAGGAAAGCAGAAACAACACAGCAACCAGGAGACTGAACTCTGGGACCTAAAACGCCAGCATTTGTGAGTGCCAGGTGAGCGGAACTCCTACGGTGAGAAAATCAAGTGGGAAAACCCTAGGGACACCCAGTTATTACCTGGAAAAATCTCTGGGGGACCAGCTGCCCACAGCTCTGATCTGAAAGAGCAGCCCCTCCCACCCGCCATTATAGACTGGATCACACAGTCTTGAGGGCAGTCTCAGGAGGAACCGGGTGCCGTTTTCACTGAACTGCACACTGTGAGTGCACACTGCTCCGGATTCTGCTTCAACCCGCGGGTGTGCTGCAGGCTCAGACCAATCACCGGAATCACCCCAGGCTGAGTGGGTTGGGGGACCATTTTGACCAGTCCGCACACTGCGGGGGCGCGAGCTGAATGCTTCCACCAGCAAAAACTCAGTCAGTGTGTGGGTCCGGGAGGAACCCGAGTTCTGCCTCAACCCCTGGGTGTACAGCGGGCGTGCACCAATCACAGGAACCACTACAGACTGAGAGGATCCTGGGACCGTCTTGACCAGACCGCACACTGAGGGCGAAAGCTGCACACATCCGCCAGCAAAAACCCCAGTTTGGGTGTCTGTCCACGGGCCAGACAGAGAAGGCCTCGGGCACCATTTCAGACAGGCCTGCATACAGCGGATGCACACCAACCCAAACCCACTGTGTGTGCCCCAAATATCATCTCAGACCATGGTGCACAGCCCCTGGCCCAGAAGGAGGTGCCAAATCTCCATTCCAGGGGAGAGCCCTTAGCAGCAAACCCAGGGCAGAGTGCACAGTCCCCAGCTGACATCTCAAACCTGGACACTCAAACTCTAGCGCAGAGTGAGGAGTAAAGACTCCAGACCAGAGGGGTGACCAGCCTGCAGTGCTCACAGCTTCT
>JAQQSO010004251.1:0-12940 GCA_028658305.1 Pachyuromys duprasi | reverse complement strand
CAGCCCTGAGGAGTCAGGATAAGCTGGGGTTGGATGGAAGGGAAGGAGGTCCTCCCCTGTTGGTGGACTTGGAGGGGGCAGGGAGGAGGGAGATGAGGGAGGGAGTGGGAGGGTAGGAGGGACTGAGGGAGGGGGCTACGCCTGGGATTCAAAGTACCTAACCTGTGATTGAGATAAAAATAAATAAATTTAAAAAAATTTTAAAAAAAAGTCTTCTACTGTAAACAACCCAAATCATGGGTACATGAAAAAATAATAAGGAAATCCACTACTTGTACTACTGATGTGTGCTATAAAAACATCACAGACACTGTACAAAAAAACAATAAAAACTTGGCTTCACCAACACTAAGAATGGCATGAAATAAAGTCTTGCATCTAATCTTATTTTTACTGTATAGCTTTCTTTAGAATACAAGCAGAGATTAAATCATATATGATATAATAGGCACATGTATATGAACGTTTATACATTAAAAAAATCCAGAGAAACGTGTGCCACACACGAACTGAGTAGGAAGATGTGTTTTAAGTTGCTACCTTCTAGTGCTGCTTAACTTTTCAATTTCTCATTTCTATCAACATATTTTATGTATTTATTTTCCTGAGTGAACATGTTAATCTATGCATACGGTGTTTGTCATTTATAGATAAATAAAATGAGTTACAAATCAGACCACAATGTCATCCACCTCATCTACTTCTCTGTTATTAGACTGCCTCTAATATGATGATATGAACAGGAAGTATAGGAACAAATACTAAAATAATATACAATTCCTGCAAAAAATAACACCTAATCTAAGGGGTGGAAATAGAAATATCAAGCATATATGTATGGGGACAAATACATCTGTTTTCTTGAGGTGGTTGTCTCACAAAGGTTCACTTAAAACAGCCATATATTCCTCCCTCCATACAAGCAAATAAAGTATATTCAATTTAAATTAGTAAAAAATGTTAATGATTTATTGCTTCTGAAATCACTATGAAGAATCACAGATTGTTGGAAAACAGTACTCCTCTTCCTATTACTTCTATTATAATACACTTAGACTCCAGGCATGAATCTAGTGTGATATTGCTACTCTACCCACCCACTGAGTAGTATAAGGAAACAGAGCTGTTACTCAGAAAACTAATTGTGTCGAATGAAATAAATCTGGTATTGTTATTGTGCTGCTGGTATTTCATAAACGGAGTGTCTTCCCTTATATTTATGTTATCAACGGATCACAGATTCATCATCTTATAAAGAAATACTAAACACAGTCACCTTCGTGGACATTCAGAGAACATTCTAAAAATGACCTACATTCCAGGCTCAAGTTGTATTGAAAAAAATGATGTCTTTGAAATACTGAAAGGAATAAAGGACAGTAAATACCGTCCCAATAAAATAAAAGAGCTAAGTGAACACAAAGAGTAGAATAGGACAGACATGTTTCAGGAACAGTAAGTAGACTGGGCTGAATACAGTGAATAAGGCAACCTTGTGAGGATAATGAGAAGAGGGATAGGTGGGCAGTGCCTGTCCCTGAGATAGGACTCTAAAAATCTGCAGGAGGTGCATAAAAATATCACAGAGGTATACAAAAAGAATAAAAGTTGACAGAGATTACTCTAATAAGTAGGAAAAAGTACCAGAACTGTTATATGTAAGAGAAAAACTATCAATTATTAAATTGTTGTCAAACATTTTTAGTCACAAGTAGTATAAAAACACTACCTGCTTTTTGAGCACTTTTTCTCCTGATGGGACTGCCCTATCAGACCACATGAGAGGAAGATGAACTCAGTCCTCATGTGAATAGATGAACTTGGGTGTCTGGATTGGGAGGCTCCCCTAATCTAATGAATTAGGGAGAGCGAGGTTGCCTAAGGATTGGTGGGACTGCAAGGAGAGGAGGGAGGGATTTATGACTGAGAATTAAATTAAATATTATTATTCATTTTGTTGAGTATAATTATAGCATATTTTAACAGTGCATTCGTCTCTAGTGTTCCTCTTTTTTATATTGAAAATAAATTTGGAAGTGCATACCAGCAGTACACCATCTTGGTATTTTCAAGCTGTTTTTAAATTTTACTTCTCAGGTTGAAGTCCAGTAATCATGGTAAAGATCCACCTTCTGGTAGGCTGCTCCATACACAGAGGAGGACAATGCAGCCAGTCCTGATGAGACCTGACAGACTAAGCTTAGACTGAAAGGGAGGAGGCTTCCCCTACCAGGGGACTGGGTGAGAGGCATAGGAGAAGAGGGAGGGTGGGATTGGGAAGGAGTGAGGGAGAAGGCTACAGCTGAGATACAAAGTGGATAAACTGTAATTAATAAAAATATCAATGTTTTAAAAAATCCACCTCCTAAGTTGTGGTCTAATGTCCTGAAGTGAAGCCACTGACTTTTCTTCACTGAAGGTATTCTGTTGTTACATTTTAAACGATGTCTTCATCTTTTTGACTTCGTTATTTATCACTTCATCAGAGTTATCATTCATGAGAATGTAACTCTATTACAACTGGTTATATTACAATGTTATCATGAAGATTCACTGAATATTATTGTAAAAGTTAATCATGGGGACGATCTCCAAGACACGTAAGAGCTTCAAGAGATCATCTTGTTAATGATAATGATAGAAAGAAACAATAATGCTGTGAATTAATGTCAATAGAGAACTCACTCTGCAACCAATGTGATCAGTGTAATGTGCCATACCCTGCTGGTGTTCCACTCTATCAGGTAGCTGGCAGTGCTTTTCTCCCTGCTCCAATATTGTCCTATGTTTATAGCTATTGTTTTCCATTAAATTAGAGCTGTTGCTTAAAATCAGAGTGTGTTGTATCTAAATGACGATGGCAATACTGGGCTCTTCTCAAAGTACTCTTTTATCTTCTTGGGAACGTTGAGAACTACATTTAACAGTCTCTCTCCGGAACTACAGGACTGAATTATAGATAAAGGAATGAATCAAAAGTTTTGAACACTATTCCTAAGGGTGATGCTTCAAATACCCTGAAGAATTCTCCATTCTCTTCCTTGACTTTTTTTTTATGGTAAAATTTGAAGGTTGTGGTGTTCTTGGGCATCATGCTTCAAGACTGTGGAGCATCAGCCTGAGTAATTTAATAACTTCCATGGGGAGAGGTTGCTTGGTAGTAGGTGAGGCTTGTTTAACAATGAGCACAATGTAAGCATCTTTACTGGCTTTTGAACTTCATTCAGTTTAATTTGCACAGCCCACATGAAAGCTTCTCTTCTGAGTTCCTGAGCATTGTTCATCTACAAATCAAATCCTGAGAGCACCCTTCCCAGGCCACAGAGGAGGACAATGCAGCCAGTTTGGATGAGACCTGATTAGCTAGGGTAAGATAGAACTGGAGGAGGACTTTGCTTATCCATGGACTTGGAGAGGGACCTAGGAAGAGATGAGGGAGGAAGGATGAGATTAGGAGGAGAGGAAGAATTGGCTACAGCTGGGATTCAAACTGAATAAACTGTAACTAATATAAAAAATAAAAATTAAAAAAACCAAATCCTTCTCAACCTCAAACAAAGCAGTTTCCTCTTCTTATGCCTGTTTCTTCCTAATACTAGTTACAGGGGGTTACTCTACCATGTTTCCAAGTTGAAACCCATTTTAATATAGAAAATACTACCTAAAGCAGTACTGTTATTAGAGATATTGTTGGTAAAAAAATTCCAAACAAAATCAAAATTCTGCTTAACTCCTAAAATTTGTGAATATTAGTTTATCTGTGAATATACTCTATACCTTCAGAGAAAGAAGATTTATTTTTATTACTTATATGGGACATAAATTACTTCTTTAAAAATAAAATAACCAGTTATGGTTATACATATATACATACACACACAAACACTATGTGTGTCTTTGTGTTCATATATGTGTAAGTAAACTTTTGTGTGTTATACATAATTTTAGGTAAATATAAAATAATGATTTCTTAAGTCTATATCAGACAACCTTGGTTCTTTGTCCTTGCTCTCTTTTTCCCCCAAATATAACTTTATTTCCTTGTTTCTCATTTCCTGGGTCACATCAGTTACATCTCACTATTTTCTTCAATAGTTCCTTTGTGCCTTACTGGTCTCTGTGTTTCTTCCATGTTATAAACTCATATCTGAAAATTGGTGCTAGGACCTACAGATGAAAAAGAATGTGTATCACTTGTCTCTCTAAGTATGGGCTATGCCACTCATGAACTTTTCTAGATCGATCCATCCATTTACCTGCCAATTTCATGAGTTCACTTTTCTTACAGCTAAAAAATATTTTCTTGTCCATATGCACACATTTTTATCATTCCTTCATTTACTGAAGCACATTTAGGCTGTTTCAACTTCCTGGCTACTGTGAATAGAGCAGCAATAAACATTACTGATTAAGCATCTGTGAAGTAGGATGTCACTTCCTTTGGGCATATGCCAAGGAATGGCACCACTGGGTCATACAGTACATTTATTTTCAGCTTTTTGAATATTCTTTACACTGATTTTTAGAGTTGCTACATGAGTCTACATTCCTACGAAGGATAAATGAGAGTTCTCTTTTTCAAACAACCCTGACATTTTTGAGTTATTTATTAGTCAATTCAACTCAAATAACAACACATGCTGGAGAGGTTGTGGAGAAAGGGGAACGCTCCTCCATTGCAGGTGGGAATGTAAACTGGTGCAACCACTTTGGAAATCAACCTGGTGCTTTCTCAGACAACTAGGAATAGCACTTCCTCAATACCCAGCTATACCACTCCTAGGCATATATTCAAAAGTTACTCAAGTACACAACAAGGACATTTGCTCAACCATGTTTGTAGCAACTTTATTTGTAATAGCCATAACCTGAAAAAAAAAAAAACAGATGCCCATCAACTGAGGAATGTATGCAGAAATTGTGGCTTTTTACACAATGGAATACTACTCAATAATTAAAAACAACAAAATCATGAAATTTACAGGCAAATGGTGGGATCTCGAAAATATCATTCTGAGTGAGGTATCCCAGAAGGAGAAAGACACACATAGTATATACTTACTTATTTAGACCTATAAGATATGATAAACACCCTGAAATCTATACACCTAAAGAAGATAAACAAGAAAGAGGTCCTGGGGTAAGATGTTCAATCCTCACTTAGAAAGAAAATTGGGATGGGCATTGGACATAGGAGAAAACAAGTATCAGGACAGGAATCTACCACAGAGAGCCTCTGAAAGACTCTACCTAGCAGTGCATCAAAGCAGATAATGAGACTCATAACCAAACCTTCAGCAGAGTGCAGGGAATCATATGAAAGAAGCAGGAGTTAATATGGTCTGGAGAGGACAGGAGCTCCAAAAAGACCAAATATATCTGGGCACAGGGGTCTTATATGAAACTATTTCTCCAACCAAGGACCATGTATGGATATAACCTAGAACCTCTGCTCAGATGTAGCCCATGATAGCTCAGTATCCAAGTGGGTACCCTAGTAAGGGGAATAGGGACTATTTTGGACATGAACTCAATGGCGGGCTCTTTGACCTCTCCACTCTGCAAGGGAGGAGCAGCCCTGCTAGGCCACAGAGGCATACTTTGCAGCCAGTCCTGAAGATAACTTCTATTTAGAATTCTTTCTTTAGATTCATAGCTAATTTTAAATTTTGGTCATTTTTGACTGTTTTTTTTTTAATTCTCTCTATATTCTGCACATCAAACATCTGTCAGATGTACAGCTGGAAAATATCTCTCACTCTGTGGGTTCCTTAATTAATCTACTGATTGTTTCCTTAGGTGTTCAGAAGCCTTTTAATTGTGCGAAGTCCTAATCAGAAGTGAAGAGTAGAAGATATGCTACCGTGCTGTTAGCTAACAGCTAGAGAATTGGGAACATTCAAGAGTTACAGCCTCCAGCAGGTCTTTCAAACAAGGCCAACTTAGGAAAAGACAGCTCCATGGCCAGACTTTCTACTTGAAATGCCGTTTTTCTCATAGACAACCACACAGTAACAAGAGCATTTTACTGACATAGTGCAATAGCACATTCTTCAGAGATGCAAGAGGAACCTTGTTCTAAGCAGTAGTCCAGAAAAAGAACTGCTGTCAAAGCACTGCTCTCACAAATCAGCTCCAATTTCATCTTTCACCAAAGCTAATTTGTGTTTGCTCTGCTTAATATATGTGTTTTTACCTCCTTCTTGTCCTGTATAGTGTGTGTGTTTAGATATATAGTTCATATTTATATAGTTATTAAAATATTAATTAAATATTTTAAAAGAACTTTTGTAATTATAGTGTAAATATTATAAGTATAGTTATAGCTTGCAAAACAAAGGTTTTGAATTTAATAATTACACTATTTGGTGGATGAGGTAATCAATAAACTATGGATTTTTATTTTATTTTTCTACTGTAGCTTATATTATTAACTGTGATAAGAAGATAGATACTTGTTTAAATATTTAGCATTTTAAAAGATGTATAAATTAAACAGTAAAGGAGAATAAGAGGAACAGTTAACAGAAATAATTGGCAAGTGATAAACAGGCAACGGAAGTTTGATAAATTTCCTTAAGTACTCTGAATTATAATTCATAAATTCTAAGCTCAGTGGTTTCTGTATGGGTTGGAGGATGTTAATTTAATCAGATGGTTGCTAATTTTCCTGGAGTGAGCAGAGAATAGGAATTTGGATGCAAAATTCAAAGAAAGAAATTAACAAATAGCTAATACCTTATTTAGAAAGTTATCATGTGGAAATAATCCCAAATAAGTAGGTAATATAATGTTTTTCTATTTATGATTCAGAGTTATGTAATACATGCAATCACTTTCTAGTAGCAAACTTTTACTTTCATTGCAAATCAACCAACAAACCAACCAACCAAAACAAAAATGAAATGTGGAAGGGTAAGGAAATGAGCTCTCAGAGTTTGGGTAAGGAAAGTGACATAGGATTGAAGGCATGCTCCACAGAAAAAAACACATGTCTGCTACTGTGAATCTCCCCACTGGTGTCATCCATGGGGAGCTCCTAAGCACTAGCGCTGAACTCACTACTATTTTGCTAAAAGGTCATGGCATCTCCAGCTGCCCTCTCCATCTATATCTCTGTACTCACACATAAGTGCAGATATCAGGCCTCATCAGAGATGTGTTTTTGTGTAGTAGACAGTGATTGATGCAGAGATTCACACTGTGCACAGAATAAACGACTGTAAATTAGATGAACTGGAATGGGAGTTCAATACATAGCCTGATCAAATTGTACTTATATATTTGGGAAAAGAATGTGTCATGAATTTGAAAAAGAACATGCAGAAATATTTGAGTAGGTCTGGAGGAAGGAAATGTAGAATGAGTTGAATTAATTAGATTGTAATCTTAAACAAAAATTTGTGAGGAAAAACCATAAGATTTTGGGAGAAAGGGAAATGAAAATATTAGAAATGTAAAGAAGAGTGTGGTATGAATATGATCAAGTTACATTGTATTCATTTATGAAATTAAAAAAATATATTGCAGGGTTGGGGATTTAGCTCAGTGGTAGAGCACTTGCCAACAACTGCAAGGCCCTGGGTTCAGTCCTTGGCTCTGGAAAAAAATTATGTATATGTGTATATATATATATATATATATAGCGTTTATGTGTAAATTTTTAAATAATTAATACCTTTTAAAAATAATTAGCTGATAAAATACTAGCAATTAGAATGGAATGGTGGTGGAATATTATTTATCAAAAACTATTTGTAAGTAAGTTTAAATGAATTATTATTACTAGCAGCAGAAGATATTAAGCTAAATATTTTTCATTTGAGAATAAAATTTCTTAAACTAAGAATAAAAATAACATGTGCACCAATAAGCCATGGTCAATATAACACAGACATATGCATATACCACAAACACATGTGCGCTGTGAAATTATAACTTACTGCCAAAGAAAAGGCATGGATAGAAATTTAGTACTAAGCAGTGTAAGCTTTTGGAAAACAGTACAAATTACAAAGAATTTTAACACTGCTATTCCTTTGTAGTAAAATGATCATAACATTATCTATTTCTCTCTTATCCATCACTTTATAAGCACATAAAGATCTTATGACTTTATTTATTCATTACATGCATTTTTGAAATAGATTGCTGTGAATTGTTATCTTTTTTCATTGTAATGTTGAATTAATCATATAAACATTCATTTAGAACTTTTATAGTTATTTTCAGCACAAGCCTAGTACACTGTTACAATATGTTTCTTGTTTTTTATGTATAAGGATGTTTTGCCGGCTTATATGTCTGTAAGAGATGCATTCATGGTGGCCTGACAGGGATGTTGTAGTTGATCACAGATGGTGGTTAGCCAGCATGTAAGTGCTTGTAATTGAATCTGGGTCCTTTGGAAGAGCAATAAGCTCTCTTAACCATGGAATCAACTTCATAGCTCTTCATGAGTCTTCCCTTCATTTGAACGCTAGTTCCTACAGAAGACCAGCTGAAGAGTAAGCATGCTACTTCATAATAAAAGTGAGCAAAGATAATCAAGAAATATCAAGAAAGAGAAATACATTGAGTATAAGCTGTCTTCCTTCTTTAACTTTTACTTGAGTATAACACTGTTACAACACTATAAAATATTAATGTTCCTCAATCTTGAGCCTTCAATAGCTATGGAACCCAATTTACCATGTTTCATATGAGCATTATCTTCTGAGGCACCTCCTGAGGAAGCAGTTGCTATATTAGATCAGCTTTTAATACCCCAAACACTTCCTGGAAAAGTAATGGAAAGGTGTGTTTCTTTACTTGAGCCATTAGTAAATGTTTGTTTTATTTTATTCCTGTGTTGTTTGTTTGGGCTTATTTTTAAGATATTCTCTAAGGTCAGGGATTTTAGAGGAGCATCTTGGAGACTGGATCAATAACAAAAAATATTTTTTTTACTAAAGAAGAGAGATGAGAAATGAGAGAAAGAGAATTGTATATACAGAAGTCATACTTCACTGAATGTAAAAAAAAATAGCATTAGTTTACTACTAAAAGAAGATTTGAGTAAAACTCCTTGAAACAAAAAATTCCTTAAAATGCATATAAAGAAAAACGAAGAGATTCATTTACTTAAAAGTTTGACTTGAGACTTAAAATCTGCATGTAAAGTATTGAAGTCAGTAGTGCAAAACATAGAAAAGATTTAATAAGATAAAAGTCAGAGAGCAAGTTAAACTTATGTGTTAGAGCACCTGTCTTCTTGATGCTTTCATCATCCAAGGAGGATGATTGATTCCACTACATTTCCAACAGTTTAGATGAAAGAATGTATCAAGCTTTGAAGTTACTCTCTGTACAAGTAGCATCTGCAAAATGAAATGATGGGTTCCTCTTCCCTCTGTCATGAGAAATATTGTAATTATAACTGAACATGTACAGAGTTCATAAAGTAGAAATAAAAATATAGCTAAAAATAAAATATGATAAACTTACAATTTCTGTGCTTTATTTCAATATCTGTACTGACAACTTTTCTAAGATATTTCTAATCACTATATAAAGTAGATAATCAATAGTAAGCCTTTAGAAGAAATTAATGTAATATATGATAATGTAAAAATTTTAAAAACATAGAGCTTCTTTGTGTTATATTTTTATTTTGATATAATAATCTTCCAAGAAGGGGTTATTAGTATATCTTGTGTCTTATTTTCCCAAATTGCTTATAATCAACAGCTACAATATATGTATCTGGATGCAGAAATAAAAAATCTGCATAAATATAAAATTTGTCTGAAAACAAAGAGTATAATTATTTTGGTACTAGGAGAACCTGAAGTTTGCGTTATCCATGTTCAATAACTTATGCTAATGGATAGTTAGGACATGTTTAGATTATATAAGAAAATTAATTCTTCACATAAAGATAGAACAGTATTATTTAAATGTCCTTTTGTTTTGAAAACACTTTATTCCCTTTAGCAAATTACTGTTATGTATGTTAGAAAATAATTAATAATACATATAAGAAAATTATTAACATAAAATTTGCTTAGGTGAGAGCTGTTGATATATTTGAATATTAGTTATGTTCTCTAACTTTTTTAATGATTTTTTAAAATTGAGATGAGTGTAAAAATTATAAATATTCTTTCTCCCTTTACTATATTCATGTAGTCAGAGAGGGCAGGATTATTTCTGTGTTGCAGGTCTAGCCCAGGTAGAAATCAATCACACCAGATGAGGAACATTTTAACAAATCATTTGTTCACGGTTGTGCGTAGCTGGATATGTTTATTTATATGGTCCCAAATAGAAACTGTAAATGCAAGCTAAAAAAAGAATAAAAAGGTAAAGCCCTGATATGATGTCAAGAGACAAGGAGCCTCCAAAGATGCCACTGAGTTCCTTTCTGTTGGCCATCTACTGCTGGGAATACAGCTTACCTTTCAGAGTAGTATGTTTCCCTAGTAAGACTTCCTTGAATAAAACCAATTATCATTTGCAAGTGGGTATGAATTAAATATAATTTCTGGGTTAGGGATGTGTCTTTGTTCCAATTTCTCCTTTCAGCTCTAGGACCCCACCTGGTGCACACCTGTGCAGTCCCAGGAGACCCCTGCAGACACTTTGCATGTTGCCTTAATCTATAGCCTTACGAGTTCCTATGTGTATGAACCAAGTAGATTTGTTTAGTTGATGTTTTCCATCCCCTCTGTCTCTTACATTCTTTCCTTTACCATAGGGATTCCTAAGCTCAGAGCAGGTGACATTTGATGGAGATATGCCATTTAGTACAGAGTGTTGCTGAGTCTTTCATTCTCTGAGTAATATGTGGCTGTGGGTATCTTTGCTTAGTTGCATCTGCTGCAAAAGTCAGTTTCTCTGGCGGTGCATAAGCAAGGTTTGGCTCTGTGTGTAGCAGAATGTTAGATATATTTTATTGCTATATTTTGTTATTATTATTTTTATCAGTAATTCTTCTAGGTCCCAGGGCTGTCTAGACTCAAGTTCTTGGTCACTCAAGCATTGTGGCATATGGGTTCCACTCAAGGGGTGTGCCTGAAGTCAAACCAGACATTGCTTGGTTACAAACACATCCTTGAGCCACACTGCATTAGCGTTTGTTTTCTTTTTTAATATGGTTTATTTTTTATAATTAATTTATTAACTCGGTATTCCAGCTGTATTCAGCTCCCTTCTTCCCTCCTGGGGGGGGGGAGGACCTTCCCTGGTAGTGCACTAGCGTTTCTTGCAGGCAGGACACGATGTACACAAAGGGGTTGTGGCTGAGTTGATGTTTATGCTTTTCCTTTGGTGTTATGTTGAATAACTTCCAATAGCAAAGATGCTCACAGGTAGGGGTAAAGACATTAACTCAACTTATTTTTAATTTATTTAAAAATTTTCTCTTTTTACACTGTGAGTGAAAAGATTTCCACTTTGATATTTTGATCTCATTCCTGAGAGTGCAAATATGTGGGTCTTTGTGTGTGTATACACACACACATGTTACCTTTGTCTTCTATTTTTCTCTTTTCCTTCAGTTTGTTTTGTACTATTCTGATATGTTTGCTTTCGTTTTATCTCATTTTATTTTCTTATTATCCCTGAGAAGCCTCTTTGCTTTCTAGTGAGAGCCATTAAATATATGAATCTGGGTGGAACAGGAGATGGGGAGAAACTAGGTAGAATAGGGGAAACAGCAATATGAATATATTATGTGAGGAAAAAATTTCAATAAAAGGAAAAAAAGAAACTTTTACAATTACATTTGCAAAAACTCAGTTGGAAGACAAGATGGACTTTATCTTTTTATAATCTGAAGTGTTTGAAAATGATTGCATTGGCAATCAATACATTCAACCATAGAAGAGTGAGACATAAATATCATATCAATAGTCCTTTAGGAATACATAACACATGTACATAAGGAAATATGGAAATTGATTTAATGCATATTAAATTATTTTAAATGTATACCAAAATTATTCTAGAGACTACACCCAGATTTCAGTTTAAAATAAAAGACAAAATGTAAAAATTCATAGAGTAACTAATAATTGTAGAAATAGGAGATTTGAGATCTCAATGAAGCCACTCTGGTTGCTGAACACAATACTAAGGAAACTGAGAACTTCTGCATAACCCCTTTGGGGTCTGACCATTTTGATTATTATTACTGTGTGTGTGTGCATGTGTGCCTGTATGTTTGATGTCAGTGTTTGTGTGATGTGGGCATACTTGTGCAGCAGTGTGCATGTAAAGGATGGTGATTCCACCATCATCTCTGGAGGTTCATTTCAGATAACAAGGTTTGCAGGGTAATTGCTATTTTTCAGTACACTATCAGCTCAGCCCATTTTATTTAACTTTCAATGAATTGGAGAAGTAAAAGTGTTTTTCTAAAACATTTCAGCAGGAATTAACTTTGTGATCTAATTTCAGTATTTTTATTTCCAATTTTTAAAAACTTAATTTTTTTATTCATTACAATTTATTCACTTTGCATCCCAGCTGTAGCCCTCTCTCTCATCTCCTCCCAATCCTGCCTCCATCCTTCTTCCCCTTCAATCTGAGCCTAGTTTATCAGTTCTCATCAGGACTGGCAGCATTGTCCTCCTCTGTGGCATGGTAAGGCTACCCCCCCCACACACACACACTCAGGTAGAGGTGATCAAAGAGCCAGCCAACGAGTTCATGTCAGAGACAGCCCCTGTTCCCATTACTAGGGAAAGTACTTGGAGAATGATCTGCCTTGGGCTACATCTGTGCAGGGGTTCTAGGATATCACCATGCATGGACCCTGTACAAAACTAAAGTCCAAGTGGATCAAAGACCTCAACATAAAACCAGACACACTAAACCTATTAGAAAAAAAGTGGGGAAGAGCCTTGAACTCATTGGCACAGGAGACAACTTCCTGAACAGAATACCAACAGCACAG
>JAQQSO010004250.1:0-12940 GCA_028658305.1 Pachyuromys duprasi | reverse complement strand
TCTCAGGGTCGTTTTGATTTGCATCTCCCTGATGGCTAAGGACGTTGAGCATTTCTTTAAGTGTTTTTTTGCTATTCTATAATCCTCTACAGTGAGTTCTCGTTTTAGCTCCATACCCCATTTTTAAATTGGATTACTTGGCTTCTTGCTTTTTAACTTCTTGAGTTCTTTATATATACTGGATATCAGCCCTCTGTCAGAAGTAGGATTGGTAATGATCCTGTCCCAATCTGTAGGCTGTCGGGAAACCAGGAATATTAAGCATACGGGGTTGTATTTCCAAAGGGAAATATGAAAAAAAACCCCATTCTTTCATCTAGAAAGCTGAAAATTGAGAGTGAATAATAATCTGCCCTACCTGTTGGGCCAGGCCACATCATGCTTCTCCAGCTGTGATTGGATGTGGCTAGTAATCTAAATGACCCTTACAGCCAGAGCATCCACAAGCACCCACAGCCAAGACCAGAGGTAGATAGTAGCCCAGAAGATCTCCACATTATCTGTATAGTCAAGACCAAGTCAGAGCCTGCCCCATGCCCTAAGACATTTGTACAGGTAGCCTATCTCTAGAGCCCAACTTCTTGGAAGATATGACATTTACCTAGAGTTGAGTTTCAATGTAATTGCACTTCTTCATATTCGGAGGATTGTATTATACCATGAAACTCCCTCCCAAAACTATGTTGGGCTTAAATATGTTGTGAGTAAAGATCATGATATCAGACTCTTTAGAAGTCTTGATCCAGGTTAGTAAACTCAATCTGAACCAGGTTTCCATTCTCATCTGTTTGCAGTTCCCTTCTCAGCCTGACACCTGACGAGACTCACTTAAATCAACACACACACACTTTAAGAAGTTTATGGGTAATCATTTCATTGACGTAGTGTTTTAAAATGGAAAAAAAGACAATTTATTCACCACTATGGATGGTTGATGAAGGGAGTGATGAGATTCTAGAACATAAAGGAGCTATCTTGCTATAATAGGGGATAGTTTCCTGTCTGGTTTATAATGTTGCCACATGTTTCTATACATATGAGAAAGTAGCATTACACCATGTAACCCAAATTGGATCAACATGTAAGCACTGGGAAATGGCAGATACCCAATCTCTCTTATACTACCTGTGTACCATCATATGATTCTAAAATTATTTATAAATTATAGAGTTTTGAGAAATGCTTAAAGAAATGCTCAGTATCCTTAGTCATCGGGGAAATGCAAATCAAAACTACCCTGAGATTTTACCTAACACCCAACAGAATGGCTAAGATCAAAAACTCAAGTGACAACACATGCTGGAGAGGATATGGAGAAAGGGGAACCCTCCTCAATTGCTGTTGGAAATGTAAACTTGTACGATCACTTTGGAAATCAATCTGGTGCTTTCTCAGATAATTAGGACTAGTGCTTCCTCAAGATCCAGCTATACCACTCTTAGGCATATATCCAAAACATGCTCACATACATGACAACGATATTTACTCAACCATGTTCATAGCAGCTTTATTTGTAATAGCCAGAATCTGGAAACAACCCAGATGTCCCTCAACCAAGGAATGGATACAGAAATCGTGGTATATTTACACAATGGAATACTACTCAACAATTAAGAATGAGGAAGTCATGAATTTTGCAGACAAATGGTGGGAACTAGAAAAGATCATCCTGATGATTTATCTCAGAAGCAGAAAGACTCACATAGTATATACTCACTTATAAGTGGATATTAGGTATGTAATATAAGATAAACATACTAAAGATATGTATACCCAAAGAAGCCAAGCAAGGAGGAGGATCTGGGTAAGAAGATCAATCCTCATGCAGAAAGGCAAAGGGGATGGACAATGGGAGAGGGAGAAAACAGGCAACAGGACAGGAGCCTCTGAAAGACTCTACCCAGCAAGGTATTAAAGGAGATGCTGAGACTCAGAGCCAAACTTTGGACCGAGTGTACGGAATCTTATGAAGGAAGGGGGCGGGGGATAAGAAGACCTGGAGGGGACAGGAGTTCCACAAGGAAAGCAACAGATCAAAAAATTCTGAGCACAGGTGTCTTTTCTGTGACTGATGCTCAAATCATGGACTATTCATGGCGATAACATAGAACTCCTGCACAGAAGTAGCCCGTGACAGCTCAGTCTCTTAGTGGGTACCCTAGTAATGGGAACAGGGACTGTCTCTGATATGAACTTAGTGGCTGGCTCTTTGCTCACTTCCCCCTGAGGAGGAACCAGCCTTACCAGGCTACAAAGGAAGACAGTGCAGCCAGTCCTGATGAGACCTGATAGGCTAGGGTCAGAGGGAAAGGGAGGAGGACCTCCCCTATCAGTGGACTTGCGGAGGGGCATGGGAGGATATGAGGGAGGGAGAGTGAGATTGGGAGGGAATGAGAGAGGAGCTACAGCTGGGATATAAAATGATTAAACTGTAATTAATATAAAAATTAAAATTAAAAAAAGTTTAAAAAGATATCTAGCTCTACCATTTCTAGGCATATACACAAAATATGTGCCACCATTCAATAAGGACATTTGCACAAGCATGTTCATAGCAGCTTTATTTGTAATATTCAGAATATGGAAACAACCCAGATGTCCCTCAACTGAGGAATGGAAACGGAAATCATGGTACATTTGCACAGGGGAATACTACTCATCAATTAAAAACAAGGAAATCGTGAAATTTGCAAGCAAATGGACAAAACTAGAAAAGACCATCCTGAGTGAGGAAACCCAGAGGCAGAAAGACACATATGGTATATACTCACTTATAAGTGGGTATTAGCCATTTAATATAGGATAAACATACTAAAATCTATAGTCCTAAAAAGCTAAACAAGGAGGACTGTAAGGAAGAGGTTTATTCCTCATTCAGAAGGATAAGCAGGATAGATATCAGAAGTAGGAGAAGACAGAAAACATAATAGGAACCTTCCACACAGGGCCTCTGAAAGACTCAACCCAGCAGGTATCAAAGCAGATGCTGAGACTCATAGTCAAATTTTGGGCAGAGTGCAGGAAATCTTTTGGAAGAAGGGGGAGATAGAAAAACCAGGAGGGATCAGGAGCTCCACAAGGAGAGCAACAGAGCCAAAGTCTCTGGGCCCCGGGGGCTCTACAGAGTCTGATGAATCAACTAAGGACCATACTTGGAGAGGGCATAGCCCTCCTGTTCAGATGTAGCCATGAGCAGCTTAGTCTTTGTGGGTGTTCCCTAGTAAGGGGATCAGTGGCTCACTGGCATGAACCCAGTTGCCTGCTCTTTAAGCACCTTTCCCTGGTGAGGTGGCCTTACTAGGCCACAAAGAAAGAGGATCCAGACATTCTTGATGAGATCTAATAGGCTAAGTGTCAAATAGTAGGGGAGGAGGACCTCCCTTATCAGTGGACAAGGGGAGGTACATGGGGGTGGGGGGATGGTGGGACCAGGAGGAAATGAGTGAGGGGGCTACAGCTGGGAAACAAAGTGAATAAATTATAAATAATAATAATAGTAATAAATGAAAAATACATGTTAGTTTATTTTTAGCAATTTTAATATATACATTTAGTATTATCGTATAGCAGACTGGCACCGGAGGCTTATTTATTAAAGATAATTTTATTTTTACATATTGGAGATTTATTAGCATATATATATATATATATATATATATATACTTTAAAATTTTAGAATTTTGGATGACAAGCTCTTGCTCTGCAGCACAGGATTTTTTGAACACATAATCTTCATCAGCCTCTCAAATACTAATATATAAGCATATATGCTATACATCTTCTTACAGTATTTAGTATATGCTGATCCTTAGTAAATACATCTATTGAGAAAAACAGTGTATTTTCCCTCGGGGAAAGTACTTCATAATTCCAAAAGTGAGCCAGATGTGATAGCTTTTGAAGGTAATTTCAGCACTCAGGAAGCTGAGGCAGGAGGATTGCCAAAATTTAAGGTCAGACTGTGTTCCCTACACAGTGACACTTTATCAAAACAAAAATAAAAACAAATCATCACACGCAACAGAAATAGTCCCCTAAATTCCAACAGGAATCAGCAACTTTAACATATGCATAAAATTAGAGAAACCTGAGATTGTGTTTTGAAGATGAAGTTGGGTATGCTCATTAGCTTTCAGGTAAACTAAATTTAAAAATTTTTTGAAGTGTATTCAAACCTGTGGATTAATATGTTGGCTTTTTAAAAATAAACAGAACTTATGTAAACATGAATTCTTGATTTAGAAATTCAGTTAAAGGTGCCAGTGGATTTGGTAGGAATATTTGTGCTTAATTTGCATAATATGGTCAATTATATAATTTGCATAATCTGTCATTTAATATGTGGATGACCTGGGGCCAATCTCTCTAAGCTTTCTACATTTCTGAAGTTATGTGGATGTGGTAATATCTGTCCTACTTCTCCACAATGTAAAACACTAAATAAAGGTCAACACTGTTGTCAATTAAAATGTTTGCACCAGGGCTGTTCCATCACCAGGCGGAGCATGATCTGACTATGATGTCTTTCTTACCTCAAGAGAATTTGAAAGAGGCGTAATGCCATTTCCCTCATAAATACAAGTGACTGTCATCAAATAAAACCACCAAACAAATATTGAGACACGGCACACATGCAAAACCCGGTCAGTAACAAACGTACAGGCGTGCCCATTCCTTCTGTCATGGTGGCTGCTGTGCTCTTCTCCTTTGTGCCATTATTTTTTTCTTTCTGACACTCAAGTTTTCAACTTATCCTTACTCATTTAAAAACACTTTATTGACTGTAGCCTTTGAAAATAAAGCTAGTGTTGAGAAGAACAAGGGGGGAAAGGAAAAAAAATTATACGTATTCAACAAGTAGACAATGAATAAAAGATGGTATGTCTGTTGCAGCCATGCATGCAGAACTTCCAGAATCTTGGTAATAATTGAAAACCAGACATGCATACTAATATTCCAAGTCTAAAACTATAGTTTAAAAATTAGCGTAACTGTCCTTAGTACTGAGTGGGCTTTCCCTAGATAGTACAAATATGGATAGAGACAAATATCTTCTTTTCTACCTATTATTGTAAAAAATGTTAGCAATGTATTTTGCTACCTGTTTCATTAGAAAACAAAATTTTCTCAGAACTACCAATTATAGACAGGAACTGAGGTGACCTCCAATGACTGTTCTCTGCCTGGTACACATTGCTTTTTGCAGTCCTCTCTTCTACGGTCAGCTGGACTCAATGACTGGCTAATAATGAATAGAATATGGTAAAAAAAATCAGGTCTTAGCCCCACAATTATATTAGAAAATAATTAGTATTCTGATTCTGTCTTGGGCAATTCACTTTAATTCTCTACTCTCTGATGACATCCAGTTGCCACCATCCCAGAAGCTGTCCTCTGGGTAGAGAACATGACAAGAAGCTGATGTCTCTGTGTCACAGTCATCAAGTACCCAAAGTCTTACTGTGCCCATATGAAGGATTCTGAAAGTCTTCCTCTGCTGTCCTTGTCAGCATTTTGTTTTTAGCTTGGAGAGAGACTCTAAACTAAAAAACAAACACCTTGGTTATGCCTAGGATCCTGACCCATAGGAACTGTGATACAGCTAAATATATATCAGTGTAAATCATTAAATTTTGAAGTAAGAGAGAGCAAGAAAGACAGAGGGAGAGAGAATGTGTATGTGCAAGTGTTTGTGCATGGGAATCCAAAGACTACTTGTGGTTTAGTCCTCAAGAAAGCCATCTACCTCCATTGACAAGACTGTCTATCATTGGCCTAGGGCTCACTGGTTAGGATAGATGGGCTGGCAAATGAACTGCAGGGACCTTCTTATATCTGTTACTAGTGCTGAGATTATAGGCACATACCAACATTCTTGACACTTAATAGGGGTCCTGGGGATTGAACTCAGATTCTTATGCCTATGAGACAAGCACTTTACCAAATATGCTCCCTCCCCTGATCCTGAAAATATTTGTTAGGCAACCTTATTTATCCCAAACAGTCATTATTAACAATGAATTCTAAGGTCTATGAAAATGCACAGATTTCATCTCTTTAGTGTGCATCTGGCTTTTATGCCTAGAGGAATAAATCCTACTTCCAGCTTTTTAGTGTATCATGGTTTTGTGAGCATAAACTCTAGAACCAAACATGAAAGAAACACAGGCTTTCCCTCAAAGATCTGGTTGTCTGTCAGAGCCAAGTAGATAGCAATGGACAAGTTGGTGATAATTGGATAAAAATGAAGAACATTGATAATGGCATAAATAACGTATAATGGGAGCACAGTGGAGACACAAGCTTTCTCAGGGTAAATTAGAAAATAATCCCCAAAGAGTTAATATGACTGCATCAGTTCTTGCAAGAAGACACTAACATGAAGGGTAAGGGATAGGTCATGATTTGATGCTACCTTCAGGTAGTATTTTACATAAACAAAGACAGAACCTTTTTTGTGGAGGCCATGTTGGGAAGCAAGCTTGACTGTACTGTGTAGTAATTTCCTCAGAATGGAAATGCTCTCTCCTGGAGGGAGTAGGGAGACAGGAGAAGCTTAGGAAACTCACAAGGCTAAGAAAAGTCAGAAAATTGTGAGATTCACCAGGCCCCTCCCCAAGATAATGAGAGCAACAGATAACTGAGGAAGCTCTCTTCCATGAGTTGCTCCCAAGTTTTGTAGAGAGAACCAGAATTGCAGCTCACTGATACAGCCTCTGGCTTGTCTATGCTCCTCCATCTAACCATGTATGCATCCTTCTGAGCATAATCACAATAAACTCCTTTCTTTAGGATGCTAGATTTTGGTAGAGTTCTATCTTTGTTCTGTGGCCAGCGCTATATCTGGGATGTATAGATGTTTGTTTGTTTGTTTCCCCAGAAAAAGTTACACAATGTATGCCATGCCAGAATTTAGAGTACATGTTAATGGTGGAAAATGTTTCTGCTTGAGCAAGGAGCCAAATAATGAAAAGAATTAGAAGTCAAATAAAGGAATTAAGATATTCTATTGTTGGTATTAAAACACCATTACATCTCTTAACTGTGGGAGTAAACTAATTTATACCATATAAAACTAACTCTGGCATAGAGGGGAGAATTGGTTTTGGTGCCAAATGAGACTAGTTAGGAGACAATTAAAATAATCTACCATGATAATAGCTGCTATTGTTTTAAAACCCTCTGTAGAAACTAGTATATTCATCTAATCTTAACAATTATCTCTCCTAACAGAGATAATTCTATTTCACTTATAAGGAAATGGAGGCTCAGATAAGTTAAATGACCTTCAATATGTTACAGCAACTAAAAAATGCTAATTTGGAGAGATATAAAGGGAGAAAATCAAATATAAATTCTAGAACTGAAAAATATAACAAAAGTTCATATATGTCAATAACATTAGAGTGAGCAGAATGATGGTAACAGAAAAAAAACAGCAAGTAAATTTAGAAATAAAATAGTGGAAACTATTTGCTTTCCAAATTAAATTCTCAGAAACTAAGAGTCAATGAAAAGATTTTCAGAGACACATGAGGTAATTTCATGAAATAAAACATGTAACTGGAGTCCCAAAAGGTGATCAGAAATAAAATAAAATTAAGAAATAGAGTGGGAAGGACTTGTCCTAAATTCCCCCAAATTTAAGGTTTAAAGAGCTCAAAGGATACAAAGCAGAAAGAAAACTTCGCATAGATGCATTATAATAAAATTGCTGAGAATACAATATAAAATTGAATGTAGAAACCCATGAAAATGGAATGTCTACAGGAAGAAATATTATCCATGAATCATCAGCAATCATACAGGGCAGCAATTAGTGAGGTGACATTTGTTATAAGTTAATGAAGCTCCTGCGAAAGAAGTTCCTTATCCATAATTATTCTTGGAGTATATAGACTGAGTGTTACACTGGCCATCTTATCATGAAGGGTGTGTGTGTGTGTGTGTGTGTGTGTGTGTGTGTGTGTGTTCGGGGTGGGTATGTAGGGAGGTTGACTACCTGTGAATGAAACACTGAAAAGGAAGAGTAGAAAATAGTACTCAGTTTCTAGACATGATATTTGAGTGGCTACTCCACAGTTCTCATTTTTTTGAGAGTGTGTATTTTCTCTTTAGTATAAATAATTTTGAGCTGGCTTTCTGGAGTCTGCAACAAAATGAGACCTGATTCTGAAGGAAAGACATCCTTCCATCCTGAAATTTCTCAGGAAGAATCAGCTGCTTGTCTTCTTGCTCTGTACCCCTTTAGTAATTCTTCTTGACACTCATCACATTGTATTCTATTTTTAAAACAAAATATGGTCGAATTGGGGATGGCCTTGATCTAAGTTTCTTAGTATCTAAGAACACGATTGGCACATAGTGAGCCAAATCTATGTAGCCTGTAGTGATGACTGTTTCAGTCCTGGTGGTGAGTCTTCTGATCACTGGAGATAAGTTCTTGAAGGGTATATTGTATATTTGCTCCCTTCTATACCTTGTTTTGTTTTGAGGCTTTCCTATAATAAATGGGCTTCTTCTGCCACAGGCTTATGCCACGACATGCAACTTCAGTACAGGCCCAAAGCAACAGAGTCAACCAGTTAAAGTTTTATATGTCCCAAACTAAGATCCAAAGTAAGCCTTTATTCCTCATAAATTTATTTGTGTCATCTATTAATGACTGTAGCAGAAAGATGTACATACAATATGTCCTTTCGATTAAGTAATTTGAGGGAACTAACTTTAACTAACCAACTAAAGTTACTTTGATTGAAAGGAACAGGGACTTCAACTCAAAAGGACTGTGCCAGTTGTAGAGAATTTCTTGGTTTATGTCATTGAAAAAAAAGTCTCCATTGGGAAGGTACTTCAGTAACTACTGCAGAAAAAGAAGTACCAAGGACCTTGTGAGGCTTCCTCTTAACAATGAAAGGATGTTAGTAATTAGCCTATAGATTCTATACACTGAATGGAAATGTAAGGGCAAGGAATCCTATACATATTATATTTCCCAGGGTACATTTCACGTACACGTAATGTTACAAAATCATAACTATTACTTCAAGAAAAAATATACAATGGTGGCTGGTAAAGGAATAATGTTTTCTGTGTTTGTGAATCATGAAACTTTGAGGATGGTAAAGATCATAAACGTTTTTGTATCTCCAGTGCAAATTATAAATAGCTTAGTATTCATTCAAAGCAGAAAAATAACAGGTAGCTACTAGAATTGGTAAAACCTGTCATGCTAGACAAACATTTGAATATGATAGCATTAAACCACGAGCTGAAGCTAGGGGTTACAGGGAGTTGCCTTGGGACTTAGGATATACTGTTGTGGGTGATGAGAGGGCATCTTCTCTACTAAAATAAGTTGTCTATCTTACCATGCTTTTACAGTGATTTGAGAGAAATGAAGCAAAACATTGTAAACATTAAAGTCAACTCAAAGCATTTGGAAGTTTTAGTAAAGCCTAAGACATACTTCAAAGAATTGTTTTGACAAAGAATCTTAATCTCAGATGCTTCTAAGGATGTGCACAGCTCCCTTTCCTGCTTCACACAGATTCACATGCCTCCTCTGGTGCTTTCCCTTGTCTGCTAATGACTCCTTTCTGAGCTCAGCATATGGACCCTGTCCTTGACTCTGCCCACACATTCCACACACACTCGGCTTCTGTGTTTCATTGTTCTGATCTCCAGTGGTTAAAGCTGAGGTTTCTCAGAAGTCATGTGTAACCATCTTTACTATACAAATATTATGCTTTGTTAATTATCAACAGAGAATTTGGTATCAAGAAGAAAACATAGTTTAGACCAGTGGCTCTCAATCTGTAGGTTAGAGTCACCCAAGACCACCAGAAAACACAATTCATAGCAGTAACAACATTACAGTTATAAAGTGGCAACAAAGCAATTACATGATTGGGGGGTCACCACAACAAGAGGAACAGCATTAGGAAGGGTCACAGTCTTAAGAAGGTTGAGAAACACTGGTTTAGACCTTACTGTCAATCTCTATTTTTTTGTTAAAGTCTTTATGATGTCATCAGTGGAAAAGGGAGATAAAATAGTCTTCTTGAATCTATTTCACTGTTTACAGAGAAACAAACATTAATTATCATGATAACTTATACTTTCCTTTTAAACCAATGGCATTGTTTGTTTTATGCTGGGTCAAGGAAAATAACTATACCTTCTTAAGTTCTATGATCTACTAGGCCAAAATAAAAGGCTAAAGCTTCTAACAAATGCCTTTTCATTACAGAAATCCAAACATGCCCCACTTCCTAGCTAGAAGTTAAATCTCCCATGTCTATTAAGATTATAGATGTTTACAATGTTATATAGAAGTATATGACACACAACACAGATATTTACAGCAAGCTAAACTATTTGTTGCAATGCTTATTTCTAAATGAATTACATTGCAGGGAATGGCTAAGCAGAAAACTAAGAAATAGGGTCAGGTTCCTTCTGTGAGATCCCCCTTGGAAAAGCTACCCAAACACAATAATGCCACGTTATTGACTTAAGCACAGTTCCCAGTGACACGGCATAGCTGACCTGTAATTTTTATCCTCTATGATGCCAGCCCTAATAAAATGACACTTGCGAATGTAAATTAAGCTCGCAAAGGGGACAGATTGCATGATTCTGCTTTCTCTCAGATGCCTGTAGGCCATCACAGGTTCCATATGTGAAGTAATTATGTTCACTGAAGGAAAGAATAAATGCTGTCAAATTGTGTACTGAGAGAGAAAGCAGCTATTATATTTCAGCAGTCACTAGAGCATTGCCCCCAGACAGTAGCAAGATGTATAAGAAAATAAAAATGATGCCAGCTATAGATTACACATCTGCCTTTACACTTGTACCTCCCTGCAAATGTATATTATACAAAGGCAATAACTTACCAATGAATGTTTCAGCTGTCTTCTTTGGCACGTTTTCCGTGGATCCATTTTGGAATTTGTGGCATGATAGTTACTGAAGGAAATACACAAATACTTGCTTCTTAGTTCTGTTCACTCTGTTGAGTGGAGACATAAGAAATCTGGGAGACCTCTGACATTTAGTCTTGGCTTTTTCCTTGAATTATTTCTCTTATGAAAACCTATCCCTGTCCACAGCTGCTTTCTTTATGCCTAATGTGAATGGGTGGGGAGCCTTTCTTTATTCTAAAAACTGCCTTACTGTTGAGAACATGCCCTTTCTTAAAAATAAATTCACAGGTTGGATAATGGCAGCAATAATATGCTATATGCGGTGCACTGTGTCATAGATTAGTTCTCACTCTTAAACATAGTATCTCAAGTAAAGAAGAAAATAACAATGCTTTAAAAGTTGTGTTGATACCAGCCTAGACCTTATGGCACTTCTCGGGGAGATTCTATCCTTGTTTATTGAAAGTAGTTTTGAGACACCTGAAGCCTGCATTAGGGCTTAGACAATGAGCTGGAGGAATGTTCTGTCTCTTGCCTCTTATACTCACCCTCTGAGGAAGAAGGGTAACCTTTGATTTTGGGATTGATCTCTTGCTGTTCTGCTGAGTGCTCCATGAGGAACCTGTTGTACTTTACCGATTCTTTGATTGACAAAATAGGCTCAAAAAGGGGCTCTGAAACCAAACTAAAGGGCCTCACACACCAGCCTTCTTGACTGAAAACAAAGCAAAACAAACTCTAGGAAAATCTCTAGAATCCTAAATTGAGTATTAAGATAAAAATAACAAAATCAGTCCACATACACATAATGGTGTTCAGTGAGAAATGGATAAAATTGTTTTCTCTTTACAAAGGAATTGTCATTAAATTAAGTAAGTGTTTCAGAGAAGATGACAAAGTGAACTGTGGAATCTCAAACTCAAATCAAAATAAATTTGATGTAGAAACATCATTTAAGAAACCAGCTTTTCAGAGGCCCTCTGTGGTATGCTCCTGTTCTATTTCCTGTTTTCTCCATCTTCTGAGGTCTATCCCATTTGCCTTTCTGAATGAGGAATGAGCATCTTTGGGCAGAGTGCAGGGAATCTTATGAAAGAAGAAAGAAGAGGGAGGTAGAAAGAACTGGAGGGGACTGGAGCTCCACAAGGAGAGCAACAGAACCCAAAAATCTGAGCCCAGGGATATTTTCTGAGGTTGATACTCCAACCAAGGACCATGCATGGAGATAACCTAGAACCCCTGCACAGATGTAGTCCAAGGCAGCTCAGTGTCCAAGTGGGTTTCCTAGTAAGGGGAACAGGGGCTGTCTGTGACATGAACTCAGTGGCTGGCTCTTTGATCACTTTCCTCTGGGCTGGGGCAGGGGGGCAGCTTTACCAGGCCATAGAAGAAGACAATGCAGGCAGTCCTGATAGACCTGATAGGCTAGGGTCAGATCGAAGGGAAGGAAGTCCTTCCCTATCAGTGAACTAGAAGAAAGGGCATGAGAGGAGATGAGGGAGGGAGGACACAATTGGGAGGGCATGACAGGGGGGACTACAGCTGGGATACAAAGTGAATAAATTGTGTTTTTTTGTTGTTGTTGTTCTAAACTTCTTTTTTTATTTTTTTTAAATTTATTTATTTTTATCTCAATCACAGGTTAGGTACTTTGAATCCCAGGCGTAGCCCCCTCCCTCAGTCCCTCCTACCCTCCCACTCCCTCCCTCATCTCCCTCCTCCCTGCCCCCTCCAAGTCCACCAACAGGGGAGGACCTCCTTCCCTTCCATCCAACACCAGCTTATCCTGACTCCTCAGGGCTGGCTGCAAAGTCCTCCCCTGGGATCTAGCCAGTCTGTCACTCCCCGGCTTGTATGGGGGAGGTTCAAAGAGTCAGCCATCAAGATCATGACTGAAACAGTCCCTGTTTCCCTCAGTAGGGTCTTCAGTCCTACACCGAGCTATCATGGGCCCCATCTGTGCGGGGGTTCCAGGGCACATCCACACATGGTCCTTGATTGTAGAAACC
>JAQQSO010004249.1:0-12940 GCA_028658305.1 Pachyuromys duprasi | reverse complement strand
CCCGGAGGTTTTTGCGGGGAATAACTGGGTGTCCCTAGGGTTTTCCCACTTGATTTTCTCACCGTGGGAGTTCTGCTCACCTGGCAATCACGGGTGCTGGCGTTTTAGGTCCCAGAGTTCAGTCTCCTGGTCTCTGCGTTATTTCTGTTGTCCTACTCCTCAGACACAGTGTCCTCTAGTGGCAGCCATCTTGGACATCCGTGTTTGATTTTTTTAATTACACGTCCTGGTTCACATTTTCAGCCACAATTAGAAAGTACAAAGAGAACAAATTTTATTTTTATTATCAGGTCTGTAACTCCAATACCGAAAAAATTTAATTAATTTATTTTTTATTAATTACAGTTTATTCGCTTTTTATGCCTGCTGTAGCTTCCCTCATCCCTTCCAAAACTGCCCCTTCCTCCTTTATCTCCTCCCATGCCCCACCCCAAGTCCACTGATAGGAGAGGGCCTCCTCCCCTTCCATCTGACCCTAGCTTATCAGGGCTCATCAGAAGTGGCTGCATTCTGTTCCTCTGCGGCCTGGTAAAGCTGTTCCCCCCTCAGATGGAGGTGATCAAAGAGCCAGGCCCTGAGACATAAACCTGTTCCTATAACTTGGGAACCCACTTGGACACTGAGCTGCCATAGGCTACATCTGCACAGGGGTTCTAGGTTATCTCCATGAATGGTCCTTGGTTGGAGAATCAGTTTCAGAAAAGACCCCTGTGTCCATATTTTTGGTTCTGTTGGTCTCCTTGTGGAACTTCTGTCTCCTCCAGGTTTTTCTATCTCGCCCTTCTTTCATAAGATTCCCTGCACTGTGCCACATATTAGGCTATGAGCCTCAGCGTCTAGTTAGATACTCTGCTGGGTAAAGTCTTTCATAGGCCCTCTGTGGTAGGCTTCTGTTCTGTTCCCTGTTTTCTCTCTCTTCCACTGTCTGTTCCATTTGCCTTTATGAGTGAGGATTGATCATCTTATCCAGGGTCCTCCTTTTGCTTAGCTTTTTTAGGTGTACAGATTTTAGTTTGTTTATCCAATATCATATGTCTAATATCCACTTAAAAGTGAGTATACATCAATCAGTAGCCCTCCTGTATATGAAAGACAAAAGGGCTGAGAAAGAAAAGAGTGAAATTACACCCTTCACAATAGCTACTTATAACATAAAGTACCTTGGTATGACTCTAACCAAGCAAGTGAAAGACCTGTTTGAAAAAAAACTTCAAGTCTCTGAAGAAAGAATTTGAAGAAGATATCAGAAAATGGAAAGATCTACCATGCTCTTGGATAGGTAGGATTAGCATAGTGAAAATGGCCATCCTGTCAAAAGCAATCTACAGATTCAATGCAATTCCCATTAAAATAACAACACAATTCTTTACAGAATTCAAAGAATAATTCTCAATTTCATATGGAAAAACAGAAAACCCAGAATTGCTAAAAATGATCCTGTATAACAACAAATCCTTTGGAGGTATCTCTATTCCTGGTTTCAAGCTATACTAGAGAGAAATAGTAATAAAAATTGCATGGCAAAGAAACAGAATGGTGGATCAATGGAATTGAATAGAAGACCCACTCCTATGGATATTTGAGTTTTGATAAAGAAGCTGAAACCATACAATGGAAAAAAGACAACATCTTCAACTAATGGTGCTGGTCTCACTGGATGTCTACATGTAGAAAAATGCAAATAGATCCATATTTATCACCCTGTATGAATCTAAAGTCCAATTGGATAAAAGATCTCAAAATAAAACCAGACACACTAAATCTCTTAGAAGAAAAAGTGGTGAAGAGCTTTTTCAGGAGACAACTTCCTGAACAGAACAACAACATCACAGGCTCTAACTTCAACATTAAATAAATGGTACCTCAAAAGAAAAAAGCTTCTCTGAAGCAAAGGACACTGTCATCAGAACAAAACAACAGCCCACAGACTGGGAAAAGATCTTCACCAACCCTATGCCTAACAGACGGTTAATATCCAGAATATATAAAGAACTTAAGAAGTTAAAGACTTATTAGTTTTTTGAGATGTTCACATTAATTATTCCAGGCTAGCCTCAGATTCACATTTGTGATTCTTTTGCTTCTGAATGTTGGGATTGTAGAGTTCTGCCTCTATGCCTGACTCGGCCACAATTTAGTTGTTCCTCTGATGCATGAAGATTTCTCAGGGATAAAATTTTACTCCTTTGAAAATCAAAACACCTTGTTGCCAGATATTCTAAAAAAGGTTTTTCTTTTTGCTAGAAATATATAAATGAATGATTCTTTCATCATTAAAAGCTAAATAACACAGCACAGAACCTGAGTTTAATTAATCATTTTCTTTACTGATGTGAGTGTAATAGTGTTGACATTTTATGATGTTTCCTCTGAAAGCATAAAATCAGTATAATGAAATAAATACCAATAATGCATATGGAAAAATATGCTGGAGGTCTTGAATAAACAGCTGATCTTAGAGCAAAAGAAAGAATACACTGACACAGGGGAATAGTTTTACCATGAAATATTACTTCAAAAACTGTGAAGGGATTTAGGATGACAGCAAAAAATTTGGTTGAACTTTAACCAAATTCCCACAGGTACAAATGATTTATTGTGGATAATATTATAAAGATGCCAAATATTACCTTCTTGTAATGATAATTATTTCATTCTTACTACTAAAGGGAAAACCAGTTCACTTCAGTCTCATGCCATGTGGAAGTCTATGTAGGCTAACAGGAATCTTTCTACATACCCATTATCCAATCCGCTTTAGAAAGTCTATTCCATTATCGCCTTACTCTCTTGAATTCTTGCTTCCATACATTGTTTTCCAGCTCAAAGCATAAAGATATAGTAGTAAAGCGAAGCATATGGGGAGGATTTTACTAGGGATCATGTTAGCAAAGGGTGAGGATAGAAAACAATGTTTCTTCCACTCAACACATATTATAAAAGCTCTGTGCTAACACTAGTAAGGAGGGGTGGTAGAGCAGGTGCCTTTACTAATTGGCCTTTAAAAGGGACATAAACTGTCTTCAGTCTTCAAAACAAGAAGTGTATTAAAAACTGGGGTGAAGTTCTACAGTCTACTTCCTATATTCCAGAGATGTGAGAGATAGAGACTCTCTTCCCTGGGGTCCTTTTCAATTGTTCCCACTCCCTTGAGAAACATGGTCATAGGTCAGATCACTAGCACAAACTTGATAAACAATTTAGTTTTCACAGAATCAGGGAAATAATTTAGAATTACATTTTCTAAGCTTTCACAAAATTTCCTACTTCTTGACAACAATTAACCTGAGTTTTAGTACTAATGTGTTTGTTAATACCATATGTTGGAATAATATAAAAAATAGTTAATATTTGTTTGAATACATGTAAACATTTATATGCCAGTGATGTTATTTATTTATTATTGTATTTTAGATAGCCATGCAAAGCAACATGAAATATGTTCATTTTCTTTTTAATTTTTTTTGAGAATTTTCTTACACTTAAACAATGTTTCATGAGAATATCCACTTCTAAAACTAAAATTTTCCCCAAGACCCTCTTAAAATGTATTTCCCTTCTAATTTTATGTCCTCTTTTTATTTTTGTTAACCCATTGTTTAACTAGTATTCCCTATGTGTGCATGATTATAGATTCAAGGCTTCCATGATGGACTAAGGACCAGGGGCTCTTCAAGAACATTCCTCGTTTTCTATACCACATCATGACTGCTAAAGCACTCAGCTTTGTGAACCAGACTGTCTGTTGGGACTACTTCAATTGCTTCAGCATCCAGCCTCAAGGGCCAAGAAATTACCAGTTCTTGCCTCTTGTGTGCGATTTAGCTTTTGCTACTCTTAAAAATAAGCTGACTTAATAAATCACAAACGCTATAGACATCAGAAGCAGGAGAAGACAGAAAACAGGACAGGAGCCTACCACAAAGGGCCTACCACAGACTACTGATTGAGGTATTGAAGCAGAGGCTGAAATGTCCTATAGCCTTACTTTGGGCAGAGGACATGGAAGTTTATGAAAGAAGGGGGAGTTAGGAACACCTGGAGGGAAGAGGAGCTCAAAAAGGAGACCAACAGAGAGAAAAAAAAACTGAGCCCTGTGGGCCCTGAAGAGAACAATACCCCAACCAAGGACCATGAGTAGAGAGGACCTAAAACCCTCGCTCAGATATAGCCCATAGACTCAGTCTCCAAGTGAGTGTTTTTCTTTGAGAATCTTGATTATTCAAGTAGGTTCCAGTCTAGCTCCTATGAATATCCCTCTCATGGGATTCTGACCATGTCTACATTACAAAGCAAGACATTTCTCATACGGAACAGGCCTGAAATCTAGTCAGAAAATTGTGGGTTACGCTGTAACAAATGTGCTGCTCTTTCACCAATGGGTGTATCTGCCTGGCAGCTTTGTATTATCGGCCGCATATTCCGAAGCTGCTTCAGACCAGACTTCTCCCCAGTAACTTGCATAGAGTCCTTATGGAGGTAGTGAAGGATTGAACTTTCTGATCAGTTCAAGGATTTCTATTTCTCCTGCAATCGCTTGCAACATGTTAATTTTTGTAAGGTAACCAAGAGAAAAGGCAATATCATTCATTATTTTGGAGACATTTGGAGCCTCACTCATCCATAAATACTATGGTAGCATCATATGTCTGAAAGTATGATTTTCATTTAATGACCATGTTTTCTGGAAGCAGAATTGTCCGTCTATCCAGAGTACCTACATTACAATTTCTTTTAGACTAACTATTTTTTTTAATTATCTACTTAGTGGGTTCATAGGTTTTGTATACATAATTAGTTTTGGTTAACCCACCCTCTACTCATTCCTCTCCCCCACCTGTATGCCCCCATCCTCTCTTAAAACTTCAACCCTCAGTTTGCTCTCAATATTTCTATTTCACAATTTATTATGCTAATGGTTCCCGAAGAAATTAATGGGGATCAACCTCTGGGGTTAGGGTATCTCAATCTGTAACTGGTGGGTTTAAAAGGGAGGTCAGGGTTAATATCAGGGTGTCTGAGAAATTTTCAGTCTAGCCAAGAAAATAGTTACACAGTTTTGATCATCTCAGTTCTATAAATGTTAAGAAATACCTCTTTCTTACAATTACAAATAAAATCAATCGCAAATCCTCTTTGGAGGCCTTGCCATTCATCTCCTGGGCATAAAAGTTGGATGAAAATGGTGGCCTTCAGTGGTCTGAACCCACTCTCACGTGGATGCTTTGGCACTTAAATGTGCATCAGGGTGAAGATAGGTAAATTTTTAAAAACGGTATCATTTTTGACAGTTTTCTTTTATATTTGAAATTATAAAATAATAACTTCTCCATTCCTTTCCTAATTCCAACTTCTCCCATATACCTCTGTTTGCACTCATTCAGGCGTATAAAAGGGATATACACTGAAAAAGACCACCGAAAATCAAGCAGGAGTGTAGGAGTCTCAGTATAAATTTGATTTTGTGATTTTTTTTGATGAGCAAAGATAAAAAGATTTTTTCTTTTACTTTGTATGTGTGTGTGCATGAGAAGTTTCTATTCACTGTATTTGCCTATTTGTTCATAGGATTTTGTGTCTGTGTGTGTGTGTGTGAGAGAGAGAGAGAGAGAGATCTTTATAAACTGTAAATGTTATACTCCTGTCAGATGTGTAGCTGCTAAACATGTGCTGACTGCTGTCTCTTCCCTCTGTTGATTCCTGTGCTGTACGGAATCTTTTTAATTTTATACAATCTCATTTGAAAGTTCTTAAAATTACTTCCCACCCTATTGTTATTTAGAAAAAGTCTCTGTATCTACATTTTGAGGCATTTTCATATTTTTTCAAGCACGTTCCGTGCTTTATGTGTGACATTCATGTCTGACACATTTTGAATGTACTTTTTTCTTCAGCGTGATGGATAAAAATCAATCCTCATTCTTCTACATGTAGTTATCCCGTATTCCCAGCATCATTTGATAATGAGGTTGTCATTTCTCTAGTGTATATTTTTAGATCCTTGACAAAATATTATGTTGCTGAAGGTGTATGAATTTTATTCAGTGTTCTCTATTGCATGTCATTGATCAACACATCTTTTTTTTTTTTTAATGACAGTACTGAGGGAGGACAAAGTGGCAGAGAAAATCATGGTTATGTCACAAGGTGTAAGAGCTCTTTACCCTATAATCTAGTCGAAGATCCTTCTCAGCAAAGAAGCAATGATTACACCACTATTAATTGATCAAAGTTCTTCACCTTTCCCAACTGAACTTTAGCTACCTTGAAACTTCACTAGAAACTCTTATACAGGTAATGAACACATACTGAATTCCTAACCATGGTGGCACCTTATCAGATTATAATTGTTCAAGGTAACATAATCATATTTTATAATATTATGTCATAAAATATGACTAATACATATATAATATAATATGACTAATATATTAGTCATACTTCCCCCATCCTTTCAGTACTTATTTTTTAACCACTTAATCTCTGTTTGGCATCCATGTGAGTATGTAGCTAGTTAAGTAAAATAACTACAAGTGGATAACATTTAGATTTTTATGTTTTAATTTTTATGAACTTATTTCTGACAGATTCCTACACATATATAATATGTTCAGATCACACTTATCCTCCACTCCCACTAGCAGCATCCAGAAATGGCTGATGCTTTTTTATTGAAGCCTATGTTTGCTTTGCTTTTTGGTTCTCTGCTTTTTCTGTACCCTGCTATCCCTTGAAATGGGGAGACAGTGGTAAAGAAAAAGCATGTAGTTTTTGCTCTCTTTCCTTGCTAAATGTATAGTGAGAATAGCAAATATTTATTAAATATTTGTAATTTACTTTCACACTGAATGGAAATGAGTACAGCAGTTAACTTCTCCTTAGAGTTACACCTTGCTTTTCTGTCTTCCTAGGGGAGATTTTAATAATTATGGTAGGAATCTATAGTTTAATTTGGTTTAGATAGTTGAAAGCATATGACCCGACACAGAAAACCCCTGGAAAGCTAAAAGATGTTAGAGTTTACATTAATTGTATTTGTTCAATCCTCCTAAACAATTAGTTATACAAACAAAGGAAGGATTTTTATCCTGTAGGATACTAACAACAACAAAACTAAAATGGTTTGAATAAAAAAAAAAACATAAAGGCAATTATCTCACTGTTGTGCTGTCATGGACAAAAACCAAGGTTCTCTGTGTTTCTTCATTTCAGACTTATGGTATATGTAGCTAAGAGATCACTGAAGTTTAGTCAGAGTAAAACTTCTGCCTTTATGGTTGAATAAAACATTGGAGGGGGCGGGGAGGAGGGAGATGAGGGAGGGAGTGGAAGGGTGGGAGGGAATGAGGGAGGAGGCTAAGCCTGGGATGCAAAGTACCTAACCTGTGATTGATATAAAAATAAATTAATTAATAAAAAAACAATTACAAAAAAAAACATTACTTCATAGCTGTAGCAGTCCTATTATGTGGAGAGCTGCGTGTGCCGCGCCAGGGCGCTGGTTTCCACCATCCGCCATCCCAACTGCGAGTGCTCTTGTGGACAGCTCTTTATTTGACTATGCTGTGTCTGACTATCCGCCTTCTCTTGCGTGTACCTATCCGCACTTCCCACGTGGCTATCTGGGGTTGGCTGGCTCAGGGGTACTTATTCCTGGGACCGGCTCTCCTCGAAGAAGAAGAAGAGGAGGAGGAGGAGGAAGAGGGAGAAGAGGAAGAGGAGGAAGAGGAAGAGGAGGAAGAGGCTGAAGCAGAAGATTGTTCAAAACTCCTGAATAAACTGCATGAAGAAGAGCTCGTGTGCCATGTCTTTCCTTGCTGGTCGAGGTGGACACGACAATATTACAGTGTTATGTTTTTTTTTTTTGGAAAGTGGTTTTAAAAATAAAAATTCATTAGACATATAATATAGGATAAACATACTAAAATCTGTATACCTAAAGAAGCTAAGGAAGAAGGAGGACCCTGAGTAAGAAGATCAATCTTCATTCAGAAAAGTAAACACAATGGAAAACAGAAGAGGGAGAATACAGGCAATAGGACAGGAGCTTACCATAGAGGGCCTGTGGAAGACTCTACCGGGCAGGGTATCAAAGCAGATGCTGAGACATATAGCCAAACTTTGGGTAGAGTGCAATGAATCTTATGAAATAAGGGGGAGATAGGAAGTCCTGGAGGGGACAAAAGTTCCACAAGGAGAGCAACAGATCTAAAAAATCTGGGCCCAGTGGTCTTTTTTGAGACTGATATTCCAACCAAGGAACATGAATGCAGATAACCTAGAATCCCTGCACAGATGTAGCCCGTGACAGCTCAGTCTCCAAGTAGGTTCCCTAGTGATGGGAACAGGGAATATTTCTGATATGAAGTCAGTGACTGGCTCTTTGATTACTTCTCCCTGCGGGGGGAGCAGCCTTACCAGGCCACAAGGGAAGACAATGCACCCAGTTCTGATGAGACCTGACAGGCTAGGCTCAGAAGGCAGGGGAGGAGGACCTCCCCTATTACAGGACTGAGGGTGGGGCATGGGTAGAGAAGAGGGAGGTAGAGTGAATTTGGGAGAGAATGAGGGAAGGGGCTACGGTGGGGATACAAAGTGAAAAAAATCCAATTTATAAAAAATAAATAAATTAAAAAATAAAAAATAAAAACTCAATGTATCCATTCTTAAAAAGAGAAAATAATTCAATCAACAAACTGAAAAATAATTATCAAAAATAAATTCGTTAAAAGACAGTAAGAATGAAATGAAGCAAAACCATGCAAAATATTCATATTTGATTATGACAGTTTGAATGCAAGTACCTCTAATAGGTTTGCGTGTTTGAACACTTTGTTACTAGTTGGCAGTGCTGTTTGGGGAGTTTTAGGCAGCCGTGCCATAGGAAGCATGTTACTCAGTGCAGACTCTGAGATTATATAGAGTTACCCAACTTCTAGTTTGCTCTCCCTGCTTTGTGCTTGTGGTTGAGATGTGCAAGGTGTTCATACATAGAGACATTCGATTTAATCTCTAGGTAAAATATTATCTTTTTTAAAATGTAATTTATTTATTATTATATCAATCAGAGGTTAGGTACTTTGCATCCAGGCGTAGCCCCCTCCCTCATTCCCTCCCACTCTCTCCATCCCTCCCTCATCTGCTCCCTGCCCCCTCCAAGTCCACCGATGGGGGAGGACCTCCTCCCCTTCCACCCAACCCAACCCCAGATCATCTTGTCTCCTCAGGGCTGGCTGCAATGTCCTCCCCTGGAATCTAGCCAGGCTGTTACTCCCTAGCATGTATGGGGGAGGGTCAAAGAGCCAGCCATCGAGTTCATGACTGAAACAGTCCAGGTTCCCCTTACTAGGGTCTTCAGTTGAACACCGAGCTACTATGGGCCACATCTGAGGGGGGTTCTAGGCCATATCCATACATGGTCCTTGGTTGGAGAACTTGTCTCTTAAAAGACCCTTGTGCCCTGCTCAATTTGGTATTTGTGGAGCTCTTGTTCTCCCCAAGTCTTACTAACTTCCCTTATTTTTATTATTATTTTCCGCCCTCTGCCGAAGGCTTGGTTGTGAGTCTTAATATCAGCTTTGATATATTGCTATATTGAATCTTTCAGAGGCCCTCTTTGGTATGCTCCTTTCCTGTTGCTTGTTTTCTCCTCCATTCAATGTCCATCCCATTTGTTCATCTAAATGAGCATTGATCATAACAACCTGGGTCCTCCTTCTTGTATATCTTCCCTAGGTGTGTAGATTTCAGCATGACCTTACTATCCTATAGGTCTATATAAGTGAGTATATAGATTATGTTTCTTTCTGGTTTGGGGATACCTCACTTAGGATGATTGTTTCCAGGTCCTACCATTTGCCTGCGAATTTCATGATTTCCTCCTTTTTAATTGCTGAGTAGTATTCCATTGTGTAAAAGTACCATTGTGATGACCTCCTGTTGGAATTTTCCTTTGATGAGAAGGAAGTGCCCCTCCTCATCTTTCTTGATTAACTTGATTAAAAGTCTATTTTATTAGATACTAGGATTGTTACCCCAGCTTGTTTTCTGAGTCCATTTGCTTGGAAAATATTTTTCCAGCCCTTTACTCTGAGGTAGTGTTTATCTTTGTTGCATAGGTGTGTTTCTTGGATGCAGCAGAATGTTGGATCCTGTTTCCGAAACCATTCTGTTAGTCTGTGTCTTTTTATTGGAGAGTTGAGTCCATTGATGTTGATAGATAATAGTGACCAATGAAAGTTATTTCCTTTTATTGTGGAGTTGGTGGTCTTACTGAGATTCATTGCTTTTTTGTTGTTGTCGTCATTGGGAAATTATCTTTATCCTATATTTTCTTTGGTGTAGTTGTTTTCGTTGGACTGAAGTTTTCCTTCTAGTACCTTCTGTAGGGCTGGGTTGCTGTGTAGGTATTGCATGAATTTTGTTTTGTCATGGAAAATTTTGTTTTCTCCATCTATGTTGATTGAAAGCTTTGCTGTGTATAGTAGTGTTGGCTGGCATCTGTGTTCCCTTAAAAAGTCCATGACTTCTTCCCAGGCCCTTCTGGCTTTCATACTTTCTGATGAGAATTCTTGTGTGATTCTGATCGGTTTACCTTCATATGTTACTTGACCCTGTTCCCTTGCTGCCTTAAATATTGTTTCTTTGTTTTGACAATGATGTGACGAGAGGTATTTCTTTTCTGGTCTAGTCTATTTGGTGTTCTGTAGGCTTCTTGTATGCTTATGGACAATTCTTTTTTAAGTTGGGAAAATTTCCTTCTATGATTTTCTTAAAAATATTTTCCAGTCCTTGGAGCCTGGAGTCTTCTTTTTCATCTATTCCAATTATTCTTAGGTTTTGTCTTTTCATGGCATCCTTGATTTCTTGGGTGTTTTGTGTTTGGGCTTCTTCTGATTTTATTTTTTCCATGAGTGAGGAATCCATTTCAGCCAGCGTATCTTCAGCTCCCGAGATTCTCTCTTCCATCTCTTGTATTCTATTGGTGATGCTTACCTTTGTGGTTCCTGATCTTTTCTCTACCGCCTGAATTCTCAGTAAGTTTCTAAGTACCATAGTCCCAGAAAGGAAAACTGTTTTTTTGTGTTTGTTTTCTTTTGAAATGGTTATCAATTTAAGATGGCTTCTGAGTTGTAGATGCCAACTTGTGTCCACTTACCATCTCAGCGGTAGGACCCCATCTGGATTAGACCTATACAGTTCTTGTGCATGCTGCCCCCATTTCTGTGAGTTCATATGTGTGTCACTCCTGTTTTGTCTAGGAGGATTTGTTTCCTTGGTGTTATTCAACATCTACTGTCTCTTACCTTTCCACCTCCTCTTCTACAAAGTTCCCTGAGGCACACAGGGAGGGATTTGATGGAAGCATCCCATTTATGAGTGAATGTTCCAAGGTTTCTCACTCTATTTGCGTCTTCCAGCGGTGGATCTCTATATTTATTCCTATCGACTGCATGAGGAAGCTTCTCTGATGGCAATTGAGCAGACACTGATCTATGAGTCAAGCAAAATGTCACTAAGAATCATTTAATTGCTATAGTAGCAATTAAAATATAATAGCAGAACAACTCAGATTTCCAAGGCTATTGGTCGTTCTCCATAACAATATTTTAAAATGTTATTTAGAGGTATCATATTTTCCTTTCTTTTTTCAAACCTAGACTTCACAATCCTGAGGTTTTTTGTGTGCTTACTTTTATCTCAGCTTTCAATCAAATGAACTCAGAGGGTACTACACATGTGCAATTCAGGCACTCGCGAAAGTGGCTTCTCTGACATTTTAAAAAGCGAATTTAGCCTTCTCTCCCATTAACCTTTCTACTAATTTCATCTGTAATTAATTTAGTATTCATTTTCATTATAAAAAACTTAAATACACCCATAATAATTAATAAATTTGAAGCAATAATTACAATTTTCCACACAAAGAAAAAGCCTTGTACCAAATGGATTCACTGATAGATTCCACTAAATTTGTAATGGAGAATGAATACCAGTAAATTTCAAACAGTTCCACAAAAATCTAAAAACTGAGGATACCCTTAATCTCAATCTCATTTTGCAAGGCAAGTATTATCCTGATAACAAAACTGGATAAAGGAATAACAAAAAGAGAAAACTAAAGAATAATTTTCATAATAAGCAGATGCAAAAATTGTTAATAAATTATTTGTGATCTGAACTCAATAAAATTAAGATCATACATTACAGTTACATTATTTTTTATTGTTTTTTATTTTCTATATTAAGAGATGCAAGATTGGTTAAACATAAACAAATTAATAAATGTAATATAATAATTACACCTAAACACAGGGACCACACGATCATCTCAAAAGACACAGAAAAGGCATGTGATAAATTTCAATACTTCATTCATGATATAAATCCTGAAGAAATTAAGAATAAAAGGGACACGCAGCCTGAGCCTGCTGCCTAGCAGAAGAAGTCTCTCCAGGCAGCAACCATTTGCAGAAGCCTTGTCAGTTTCCTGCCCAGTCAGTGTTTGTGCCTCCTCAGCCAGTGTTACCTCCAAACAGCTAGAACCTACTTAGACGTGGTGACACACACACCTTTAACCCGGGCCTTGGGAGGCAGACAGGCAGGTTTCTGTGAGTTCAAGGCCAGTCCTGTGAAACCTTGTCTCAGAAAAACCTAGAACATGTCTTGGATTATACATATCTAAGTGCCCAAGTTCAAGCAGTAGTAATCAGAGTGTTAAATAAGAAATATTTTATGAGGGATCCAAGATGGCTGCCACGAGAGAACACTGTGTCTGAGGAGTAGGAGAGCAGAAACAACGCAGCGACCAGGAGACTGAACTCTGGGACCTAAAACGCCAGCATTGTGAGTGCCAGGTGAGCAGAACTCCTACAGTGAGAAAATCAAGTGGGAAAACCCTAGGGACACCCAGTTATTACCTGGAAAAATTTCCCGGTGA